>JAOUQT010326078.1:0-13781 GCA_025769995.1 Xyliphius kryptos
CCAAAGAATTAAAAGGTGAAATAAGTTCATATTATACTGCATTATGTCACTATGTGTTACAAAGCTTTATGTGAAACTGTTATAACAATTTATGAATATGATTATGAACATCTATGTACATTAACAAAGGCTTATGACAATTTTTTTATAGTTTTATATTATTTTATAAAAGATGAATTATTAGAATTCTTTTTTAAATATTTATTGAAGAGCATGCTAATTAGCTACAATCAAAATGACTGTATCTTATGGGTCCAAATTGCAAACAAAGTTTGTTTGGGATCTGTGGGAAAAAAAATTGTGTGTAGTCTGAGAGTATTTTTCGGAAGAAGTTAAAAGCCTAAACACTTTTGTTGCACTATAAAGCCAATTATAGGCTTTATGTACACCAGTTGCCCCTACCCTCCCAGTTTGGTGTCTGTAGGACTTATCTTGTCTGCCCCATAAAAATCCCAATAATAATAATAGATTTTTAAAAATCTAAGCAAAAAAAAAAAGAAAAAAAATAGGATCTCAAGCATTTTGTGCTTGAACCCCTATTTATAGGTAGCAATCAAGAGTAGTTCCACAGGTACGCATCCAGGTTCCATACAGACAAGGAGCCAATTATTCCATGGCTATCTGACTGACCACTAACAAGGGTTAAAAAGTCATAGGTTAAACCCACATGGCCACCAGTAGAGTCTTACATTACCTGTTGAGGGGCCAAAACAAAGAATGAGCTAAAAGAGAAGACGAAAAAAAGAAAAAGAGAGAAAGATTAGGCCATTTAGGCTGCATCAACAGGAGCAAATCACTGAAATGAACAAAAAGCCTTTGAAACTGAGGATTTGCCCTCAATGTGTTTCCTGAGATTAAAGCAATGAAAAAGTCTTACTGTGTGGCTAATATGTTTATTCTGTTCCTAAAGTTTGCATTTCAACCCAAGGAAATGTTTTGCACATCATCTACTGAAATAACCGGATATCTTTCCTTAGACATTTCCTTAGCTCACTCTTTCTGGTAAAATTCAAGGAACAATTGTGAAACCAGCAACCTCAGAATTTGAGAGACATATTCCCCATGTCCATTCAGGGGAGAATGTCGCGAACACTGGGCAAATACACCCAGGACAGGGTGCCAATCTATTGCTGGGCAAGGTCTTTAAGTTAATTTTCTTGTTATTGTACATACTTATTTATCCAGAAGCTAATTCTACAAATTCTAAAAACAAAAATTGGGGCTATGAACATTCATTCATTCATTTAACATCTTCCTCATAATCCTAGGCCAGGCTCGGGGTGGTGATCCGCATGCCCATCCAGGCAAATACACCCTGGACAGGGTGCCAATCCTTTGCTGGGCACACACACTTACACATTAAACAGGGTAATTTAGAGCATTCAATTTACCTTGAATCCATGTTTTGGACTATTGGAGGAAATAGGAGAGCCTGGAGAAAACCCACATGGACACGGGAAGAACATGGAAACTACACCCAGATCGGGATTCAAATCGGGAATTCCCAGCGCCATGAAGCCACGAGCCGCCCTCTATGAATTACAGATTCATCCAAATCTATTTTAATTCTTTATCTTCTTAACTAAAAATCCATTTATTTTTGTGCAAATGTTTTTAATAATACGTTCAGTTCAGCTCTTCTGTAACCAAGCACCAGAATCTACATTTCTGTAAAATATTAAAAAACTAACATGATTTGAATTTGCATTAATCTCAATAGAAGCTAAAAGGAATGTTCACTTGTTTACACTGGAATTATACCCATCACCACACTTTATATCTGCTGGGAACGGTATTAAAGCAAACATTTGCATGTTAGTGTACCCAGCAACAACCAAAACACTACTGATTTGGCAAAAACACTGTTAAAAATCTGGCATTTGACCAAAAACTGTTGATTTACTATGGATGTGCCTGAATCCAAATACTCATTGTATTTCGAAAAAAAGCTAAGATATTGTGAAAGTACTTTAACCTGAAGGCTTCATAGACATGAACCTTCATGACTGGCGCATAAAACATGTTTTTAACTTCTGTGCTGCTAAACAATACATTTAACTGTAGGTTATCCAGCATCTGGATGCATTATAGGTGAAATATCAGTTTGTGAAATGATCATCTTAATCCTAAACTATGGACGCGGTGGGGTGTGTGTTCTTCCCCTTGCTCATCCAGGAGAGAATATTTTGAGTGTTGTGCAGATACACCCAGGACTGTGCCAATCCACACAGACACACACACAAAAAAAACATGAATCCATGTTTTTGGACTGTGGGAGGAAACCGGAGAGTCTGGCAAAACCCACACGGATGTGGACACTCCACCATGGATAAGGAGTCGAACCTGGATCCTTATTACTGAGAGGAGGACATGCTAACCCCTATGCCACCGTGTCCGCCCGCTCTAAAAAATGTAATCGTAAAGAAATCGTACTGAAAAGGTCTCTAAGCAGCAGTACAATCATCTCAGAGATTTAAAACATCCAATAGGTTATTTTCTATCATCTAGATGTTCCTATTGGTGAATTCATTCATTCGTTCATTATCTTCTGCTTATTCCTCTACTTGGGTCACGGTGGGGTTCCCCGTGCCCATCCAAAGGAAAACATCTAGGGCACTGGCCAAGACAGGGTGCCAATCCTTCGCTGAGCACACACTCACCCACACATCCACACACACACACACTATACAGGGCAATTTAGAGCATTCAATTTACCTGGAAACCATGTTTTTTTTTTGGACTGTGGGAGGAAACCAGAGGAACCCCCAGCACTGAGAGGCGAACATGCTAACCACTACACCACCCTTCATTGGTAAATCTTTTAATTATTTTATTACATAATTAGAACACATTATTCTTCTATATAATTCATGATCTAAAATATAAAATTTAAAATTGTAGATGTCCAGTCCAAAGCAAGCACATCAAGGAAATTAAATAGAAATTTTTACCATCTGAGGCACGGACATGTGTTTGTTTTGATCTGTCATGTGCTTTTGCTTCTAATTCATTTTTATTTTCTAATATGTTTGATTACTGCTTAATTTGTTTTGGTTCAAACTTGTGCATTTTCTTGCTTGATTAATGTGTTTATTCACGACGCTTCTTTTGTTTATTAGTGGGCATTCATTTCAACTGTTTCCTGTTAGTGGCTTGTGTGCGGTCAATCCAGTTTATCCAAGTCTGTAATACAAAATATTACATAAATTTATTTCAATTATTTAAATAAAGATCGTGCGGTGGTTTAGCGGTTAGCACATTCGCCTCTCCGCGAATCCTAATCTGGGTGGAGTTTGCATGTTCTTCCCGTGTCTGCGTATGTTTCCTCCGGGTTCTCCAGTTTCCTCCCACATTCCAAAAACATGGATACAAGGTAAATTAAATGTTGTAAATTGCCCTGTATAGTGTGAGTTTGTGTGTGTGTGTGGCTTTTAAAGTGAGTGTGTGCCCAGTAATGAATTGGCGCCCTGTCCTGGGTGTATCTGGATGTATCTCCCCTGGATGGGCATGGGGAACTCCACCGCGACCCTAGTACAAAAGATAATGAATAAATAAATAAAGGTCTTCTGTCATGCATTCATCTTACTAACTTGGTTAGCGTGATCCTGTTTACATTACGTCTATTTAGCTACATAGTACTTGTACCGTTGCATGTGTGTCTATATATGTTGTCAGTTTGTGTTTTTTTTTTTTTTGTTTTGTTTTTAAGTAGTTTAGGGTGTAGGTAAGAACATTCATCAAAAACAGCAGCCCATATCCACAACATTCTGTATCCTATAGCGCAGCATCTTAGGCTTACACTTTCCTTGAGCAGAGTTTTTGGCTAAAGTCTTAAAATTATATTTTTTTGTTGTTTCTGGTATTCTTTTTAGAACATGGCATTCATTATTTGCTCCACAGGCTACAAAGATTTCAGAAAGGCTTAAGGTTAATGAAGCAGCAGACCTGAGTGGCTTTAGTGCAAGACTTCACAAAGCCTGCACATGACAATTGTCTGGGGTACCATATTTTTGTTAAATCTTTTTTTGCCCAGGAAATGTTCTTCGTGGGTGGTGTTTCGAAAGATTAGCTCACAAGTAGTCTAACGCAAAGAGTCTTACACCTGTTCTTTCATGTGTTGGAATGTGTCTCAGCCGGCCCACCGTGTTCCAACGTTATTACTTTTTTGCACACCATTATATCAGTTTCACACTTTATTAATCACGGCCTGTGAAGTTTAGCATGTACCTGCAACATGATTTAAAGAAAAGCAATTATTTATGTTCGATGATAATTAAATTTGTTTGCATTTTTATGTCCTCTTGCTTAAAATAGTGCTAAATTCTAGTTGATTCATCTTAAACTAAAAATCTAGCACTTGATTAATAAGCAATGAAAAAGTATGCAAATTTCATGTTGAATTTGTTTTTGTTTTACTGTATAATACAAATATAGTATTTTTTCTTTTACTTTAATAAAAATGTAATAAAAGCAATAAAATAATGAATAACAATTAATTATTTATTACCAATAAACTCCAAAGCGCTTACTGACTTATTACTAAGTCTACCACATCACGAGTGTTATCTTATGTTATCATACCACCTTAATGCTCAGGACTTCAGAAAGTTTGCCAGTCAAGCTTTTACTGCAGATTTTGTTATTGTTACCTCACTGCCTTTTATTACCATGAAGAAAATTAATTCATGAATACCTCATCAATATAACAGATTAGTAAAGAGTTCATGGCTAAAACTTTGCATAATGACTCCATATCATGTCCTTAAAAAATAAAGATAAAAATAAAAAAAAATTAAAAAGAGCTTCTCACTTTTCTAAATTTGATATCACCATTAAACACAATACCCCTCCAGGATCACGTTGGGGTCTTCTTGGGTACACACAAGGATAAAACATGCTGTACTGTGCAACACCCAAACTCCACTGTGTGTGCTAACATCCAAGCACAGCATGGGTCACAAAAGGAAGACTGTACTTGCCCAAAACACTCCTGCAGCGAAGTGCTACGCTAATACCCCAGCACCACTAACTCTACTCGCACAACCAACACGTCGTGCCAAACAGCGTCCAACAAAAACTTCATCATAGTGAATGATGTGCAGCTGAAACGGCCAAGTAAAAGCAGGTTCACCAGCTTGTCGATTAAACACGTCTTAGTGTAAAACATGCAGCTGAAACTTCTAAGAAAAGCGGGCTCGCCACTTTGATGATCGAACACGTCATGTTTTGTGTTCCATTGTCAAGGCAGTGTGCCTGGTTTTGCACTAATTTTTCTGCTGGAGGCTGTTATTATCATCAGGAATTTGGGTAGCGGAAGGAGGGAGGCGGCAGCGGAGAATTGGAATGTACCTGTGGCTCGCTCCATATTAAAAATAAGACATTAATGTGCTATTACCACAGATTGTGTCTTTGGTGTGTATATTCCAGACTAAAATCCTAAATATGTTTTAGTAAAGATCACACTTTATTTTAAAATGTGCAGAAATTGATTGTCTAATATGTATTTCTGTCAAAAAGAGGATATTGGCTGAATATACATTATTTTGTACAATGGTCATACTTCTGGAAGAGAACAACTGTTTGCCAATGCAAATGTTATATAAGTGAAAATGTCTTTGTGTGTTTGTATGATGATGCACGGTGATTTATGCTGTGTTTAGATTGGTCTCCAGTGTCTGACCTCATGGAAGCCTCAACACAAAGTCTGCCAAATTCTTTTAAATCCCCGCAACCTCAAGCAAATCAGTCTCTCTTGTGTGTGGCTATTGTAAATGTGTCTTCACTAAGGAGACTCTCAGTAATAGATGTGTCTTCACTTAGCCGTTTAGACTAATCCCACTCTCTCTGTGTGTCACACACGCAAACACCTTTCCTGATTCCCTTGCCTCTGGCTTTTGACCTTTACCCACTGAGCTCATTCTTTACTTGTGCAGCTGGTTGACAACCAGCACCGAAGCCTCCCTCAAAGTGCATCAGTGCATTACAACATCGATACAGTGAAAACCTCGTTCTCTGGCTCTGAAGAGTCTATCTATCAGCATAACATAATATTATAAGAATGCCCAAAAAGCCAAGTTCCAAAAAGTTAGGACACTTTTTAAAACAAAAAATTCTGTAAGTAACAAATCTGCTAATTCCCTTGAGGATTATTTTTTTTAGCTCAAACAAAATAATTTTAAAAAAGATGAAAACTATCAGGACAGAGGAATGTTTACCAATAGGTCACATTAATCATTACTTTAGTTGTTTATTAAATGGCATGCGGGTGCAGTGGATGGCACATCTGTCCCTCAGCTCTGGGAATTCAGGTTCAAATCCTGATCTGGGTGGAGTTTCCACGTTCTCTCTGTCTTGGGTCTGAGTGGGCTTTTCTGGGTTCTTCAATTTCCTCCCACACTCCAAAAACATGGATTTAAGGTAAATTGGGTGCTCTGAACTGCCCCTATATAGTCTAAGTGAGTGTGATGGATGGATTGGCGCCCTGTCCTGGGTGTGTCTGCCCAGCACCTGAAACGTTCTCCTTTAGGTGGGGAACCCCGTGACCTTACTGTGAAATTAAGCAGAAGGTAATAAAAAGTAGAACATTTTTTCTCATTTAAAAATGTTCTCCAACCGGATAAATAATTGTTGCAGTTTTGAAAGCAGTTCATTCTCATTTCCATTGTAAACAAAACTTGCTGCTTAAAAAGTGTGTGGTCACCATTGTCTGATTCCTTTCTTTATGATGCGCTATATATTTTCATTAGAACTGTAGACAAGCACATGTATTCTATAAAGCCACGCAGTTGCTTTCTTACACAAAATGAGACCTGGCATTGTGCTGCTAAAATAAACATGAAGACAGTGGACAGCAGCACATGTCACATTATCAATTTAAGCCTTCACTTAGGCAATTGTGTACCCACATGACACACTGATCATACACACTGATTTAAACACCTTTTTTTGTAAATAACTGATTTCTTTTTTGATATGGCTTCTGCCTTGTATAGCATGTGGCACTGTCAATCAACTGTACAATACAATGGTTCTCACACAAAATTTTGGAACTGTTATGAGTTTCTTGCAAGACTCCAAATTTCCAAATGTTTAATGAATAGACTGAATTACCAAACGCTGCCATAAATGGTTCTCACACCAAATTTTCAAACTGTTTTGAGTTTCTTGCAAGACTCTGTGTCAAAATTTCCAAATGTTTAATGAATAGACTGGATTACCAAATGCTGCCATAAACTATTATTGATATCGATGGCAAATACATCAAAAATCCATCCATCCATCAATTTCCACTCAATCCTCTACTAAGGTCATGGTGAGGGTTACAATTCAAGCGCTGTGTAGATACACCCAGGACAGGGTGCCAATCTATCGCTGGGCACACACTCGCTCATTCACACACACACACACACTATATGAGGGGTTTATTTAAAGAAGCCAATTTACCTTGAACCCATATCTTTTGAACAAGTGAAGGAAACTGGAAAACCCAGAGGAAACCCACGGGTAGAACGTGAAATATACAATCTTCACCCAGATTGGGATTTAAACCCGGAAACTCCAGCGCTGAGAGGCAAACCTGCTAACCTCTAAGCCATCATGCTGCCCAGAATCACATTGTGAAATCGATGTTCAGGGAACATAAGGAATCATTTTAACCCTTGATTTGACCATCCAAGTGTCCTGACCTTTTAAAAGTTTTAAGGATGTACTAAAGAAAACGTTCCAGTTGTCAATATAATAACTCCGCAAGAATCAATGCAGATTTAGTTAAATGTTGTGATGTTAAGACAGAAGAATGCAAAACAGGCCAAATAAAAGCAGCCTGTGTGACATGCTCTGTATAGAATTGGGGTTTAGCTCACAAAGTAGTTTGGCTCATTTATCTTCATTTGTATGGTTTATCTCAGACACATTTATCTATTTTAAAAGACTAAATAGCAAAAGTTCAGGGGATAAATGATTTTTCAGCATATGCCTGCACCCGTATTTCTTCTTTTCATTTAGATATCCAGTTAATCTGCATACATTTAGTCCCCCACACATGTGCATGTACATATCCTCCTGCGAATCGGTGTCTACCGTGGTCTCAGATACAAATCGCATGGGTTAGTGGCTTAATTACTGATCTTTATCTTTTCAGCATCAGGCCAGATCTATGGATACGGAAAACGTTTGTATATTTGAAGTAGAGTGCCCACTTGCTTTGCTGACTGACCAACCGAGTACAGACGCACTCACAAACTTCACCGAGACCCCCCAGCAGCACATATAAATTATACTAACATATATAAATAAACATTTTTTTCCTTCTATAGTACACTCGTGGTGTTTAGATGGCTCTGCTCTCTGGCTGCTCAATGGATTACATTAGTCTGGAAGTAATTTGCCGCTGCTGCTGCTGCTGCTAGAGGCACAAGGTGTGTCACTAATTCAGCATGAATTCGGCTTGATTTGCCCAGGGGAATGACACAGGGTTGGAGAGATAGGTTTTTTGCAGACAAAAAAGAATGGAAAACATTTCAGGAAATTAAAGAAACTCCCAGGCTTAAAAAAATTAGGATTAGTTTTCATAAATGTTAAAAAACAGCAAAGTGCAAGAAGATAGTGGTAATCATTTTGTGATGAATATAAAAATGGCATAAATATAAACTGTTATTTTTTTTTACATTAAGTATTTTAGATACTTTAGGTTTACAGTGATGATTTAAAATGTATATCGGTATATAGAAAGATGGGTAAGTTAAGAGGAAGGAATAAAAGAAGGGATTTAAAACCTAACCTTACTCACAAATAAAGATTCTGAGGAATAGAAATAAACAGAATACAGAATAATTGTTGGGCAATTTTTATTTAAGTTTTCTCTTTTACTTTAATTAATCCTTTGATCAGGGCACGGTAGCACGTTCGCCTCCCAGGATTGGGGATCCAAGTTCAAATTCCGATCTGAGTGGAGTTTTTATGTTCTTCCTGTGTCGGCATGGGTTTCCTCCGGGTTCTACGGTTTCCTCCCCCAGTCAAGGTAAATTGAATGCTTTAAATTGACATATATAGTGTGTGATTGTGTATGTGTAAGTGTGTGCACAGTGTGCCTTGTCCTAGGTGTATCTGCCCAGCACCCGAAACGTTCCCCCCTAGATGGGCATGTGGAAGGCCCCCTGCCCCCCTGCTACCCTAGAAGATCATAAATGAATGAAATAATGAATGAGTAAATAATCCTTTCATCACTGAGTGTGTTCGTGTATTTTGAAGAACTGTTTTAAGGGGCAGTGGGGGGGCAGTCTTTTTAGGTAGATACTTTTCAAATTTTCATCTGACTGTTTCTTTTCTTTTCACCATTTGCAAATGCACAATACAGATGTAAAAACAAATAATTAAAGACAACATCACCATATTAACCATATTATCTTTTCAGCCCTGTGGCACAGTGGTTGGCTTACAGCGAGAAGGTCATCTTGTGTGATGTTTGCTTGCTTGTTCCACCAGTGTCTACATGGGAGGTCCAGTTTTCAGTTCAGTGGCATGCTTGTAGGTTAAGCAGTGATACTAAATTGCTTATATGTTTATGTGTCTGCCCAGTGATTAACTGGTCGCCTGTCCAGGATTCATGTCTGTTAAATAAAGTTTTAAACTAATAAACATATTACAAACTTTGATTTATTTTCAAAGTTTTCCAACTAGGATGAATTTGGATTATAGAAGTGGTATTTGTGGTTTTAAAACATATAAGCCAAAACGCATGAGTCCCTGTCCTCGCCACTTTGATTTTACCTGAAACTCAAAACACTGCAGTATTAACCCAATACAACAGAAGGTGCATTCTATGATATTGATCTTTGTTAAGTCTTAAGCATTGGTTAATTTTAACAAAGCAGCTAAACAAAAGGCTGGATTTAGGCTTATATTTTGGAAAAACTGATATTTTAAACAGTGACCCAATGCCCAAAGGGAATTTATTATGTAAATATACTGAAAAATAGGGGGGCACGGTGGCTTCGAATCCCTATCTGGGTGGAGTTTGCATGTTCTCCCTGTGTCTACGTTGGTTTCCTCCGGGTTCCTCCCACATTTCAAAAACATAAAGGTAAAATTGAATGCTCTAAATTGCCCTGTATATTGTGTGTATGTGTGTGTGACTGTGTGAGTGAGTGTGTACCCAGCGATGGATTGGCGCTTTGTCCTGGGTGTATCTTCCCAGCGCCCGAGACGTTCTCCCCTGGATGGGCATGGGGAACCCATTGAGTTCAATGGTGACACTGAACGAACCATCTAATTTAAGAAACTGATAAGTGTACCTAGTTTTTCCAAGGACATGATGGGGAATCACAACGTTTTGTAGGTACTCGGGAAGTGGAAGAATTGGTGATGAGTCAGTCAGTAAGTGAGGGCTTTGACTATTGTTGGTATAGATTCATGAAATTTAGTCTTAAAACCTTGATTGATTTCATTGATTGATTGATTGATTGATTGATTATCCTCCAACAGACGGAACGTGTTTTATCTGTGGCACAACTGGCGGAAGCACAAACAGGGGGCTGGATCTCCGTCTGCAGGACACAACGACGCTCATGTTAATGAGACCACAGAACCCGGGGACAAAGAGAGGAGCCCCCAGGTCATGGACACTGACTGTACACAGGAGGGCAGTCAAAATGCCGGCTACACACAGAACAGTAAACGACTGAAGCGATGGCCCCCCTGCCCCACGCTCCCATCTGAACACACCTTCATCTCTGGAATCTTGTGTAGCTGCAGGAACCCTGAACAGTCGCGTTACGCCAGCGCCTACCGGAAGTGGCTGGACTCAGTGATAGGTCAGTAGTTGGAATTCATGCTCCGTGCACAGGTCGACGAGAAAGCTTGGATAGGTCTTAACTTCGGCGACTCGAATAAGCCAAACTTTCCGAAGTGAATTCCCCTTCATGATGAAAACCTGTCGGCGGTATCTGCTTTTGTTCAGGTACTTAGTATCTCAGGTCTGTTTCTGATCGTTTGATAATTACTAGTTTAATAGTTATTTACCGCTATTGAGATGTACTTTGAATTTCTTCGTTTTTTTGTTTTGTTGTACTCTTGCACAGATCAAACGTGTGGAACGTTGACACTGCCTTCAGTAGTACTCATACATTTCAGCCCAGACTAAGCCTGGTGTCGTACATACAGTCGTATGCATATGTATACATACACACACATACATATTTATAAGCACTTTATCACATTCAGCAGTGGAAGCACAATCACAGAGTTTGGGATCAATAGCAACTTTTAAATCCATTAAATCTGTTTATATGCTGTAGGCTGTAGGTTGAAGACTTGGTGTTCTAATTTCATGAAATGTACACTTTCTGAGCACTATGAGAACACCTGTACACCATGTCAAGTATTGTTTCTTTTAAATTAATAAAAACCTCAGTGATCTAATTGAAGGACTGTGGCATGATTGTTGGTGCCAGATGGGTTTGGTTGAGGAGAAACTCTTAAACTCCTAAGAATTTTATAAAACATTGTTTAAATGTTTTTTTGCACCAATGAAATTTAAAAGAAAGCAGACTGACCCCATATTTGGACATTCGGATGATCACAGCAAATGCAAAACACGGAATATCTAAACGCTGTTCTGAGAGCAGATGAACCGCAGTGTTAATACAGTGTGTCCTGACAAAATGCTCAGTTAGTGTACACTGTTCATTATTGTTTTTGGTTTTCGATTCGAAGGCAGTTATATTGTAGTGTTTAATACTTTGCAGATTTTATTATTTGTCAAATCAGATATTCACATTTTCCTTCGCCATTTTTCCATCTGACCCAAAAAAGTCTTATTTAGGGGGCTTTTTGTCGCGCTCCCTGTTTGACTGCTTTCTCCTTTATTTTGCTATATTTCTGTCACACACTCTCCCTCTTTCTGCCTTTTTATTGCACATGCTTTTGCTTTTTCTTGCCCAAAATTAGCATCGTAGTTTCTTTCTCATGCTCTCTTTTTTTTTTCTCTCTCTCTTGCTGTTGTTTAAGTTATTGTCTTTTGCCCTCTTGTTCTTTCTCTCGCTTGCATTTGCTTTCTCTCTGGCTTTTGCTTTTTCTTGCCCACATTTTGTTTCCCCCTCATGCCCCCCCCCTTTTTTTTTTTTTTTTTTTTTTTTTTTTCTTATTGTTTCTCTCTTTCTCGCCCTGTCATTCTTTAAATGTTTAATTTCTTTAGCTCTTGTATACTTTCTTACACTTTCTTGCATGCATTCTTTCTCACCTTTCTCACACCTTTTCTCTCTATATTTTGTGCTCTCACTCATTTTTCAGATTAGTTCCTCTCGTCTCCAAACCCCCCCAAATCACTTTCATTTACACACACACACACACACACACACACACAGGCTTCTTTATTGTGTACACATTGTGGAAACTTCACCTAAACTTCCAAACCATAACTAGCTACCATACAGATAACCCCAACTCTTAAACGTTTCACAGGACATCGTTGGCAAAACGTGTCCGAGCGTAACCAGACTCTAATGCCATCATGATGCATACTGACTTCAGTACTTAATAACACATTGGTTTTTTTTTTTTGGTTTTTTTTAAAGTTATGCATTTGGGCTTCGCAAAGTATCTCTGTATTGAAGCACAAATTGTAATTTTTTCATTCTCATTTTTAGCTTACACTATGTTGGTTTTCCTTATGAAGGGGAATTTGGACGTGTGAGCGATATTAGTGGGTGTTTTAAGACCAAGCTCACTGGTTAATACCCAGCGCTTGGTCTACGGTGCTAATTTTCTGCATCCAGAAAAAAAGGTTTGAGGATGACTGAGTTAAACAAATGCTGCTTATCCTAACACTATTTTCTTGAAACTATTTTTATGCAAAAAATTATTTGTGAATTCACACACACACACACACACACACACACACACACACACATCACAGCTTAATAAAAAATTTGATGTTGCAGATGGTTGATGGTTAATCTAGCTGTGCCGTAGAAAGAAGAGCTTATTTAAACAGTCTTGTAACTGATAAAGACATAGAGGTCTTGTTTCTCAACACGTAGACTGATTTTATAGATTTTAAATGTATTTTGCACAGGCGTTAGTATTTTCAGGTTAGATAAAAGAAAGAAATAATCCTGCATTGGAACCATCAGCAGCTGAGTGTGCTGAGCATGTTGCTTAGAAAAGGAATCAAACACTTACTTTTAAAAATACAGTACAAATTAGACCAGTTGTTTCCATTAGGGGTCGCCATAGTGCACAGATCTGGATATTCGAATCGCCACGAATGAATACGAGATAGATGCATGTCCTGACTTAACCCATTCTGTTTATCAGGGTTTCATACTGTCACTGTGAGTGTACTGATATGAACACCCTCAATAGATTTAGGATTGACCTTCCTGCGGAAAAGGGAGGGGAAGAATGTTGGGTTATTCCTTTATCTCATTATAAGCACAGTCTTATGCAAACATTTGAAGGCTTTTGTTTAACATGTTATGGTGGATTTTTGGAAAACTAAATTAAAACTAACATTAATGGCACAATGGGATTTAGTGAGTTCAAACACTTTTCCCTGACCAATATGGCACTTCTACCGATTCGGCTACAATTTTGACATTTGACATTTGGTTATTTATTTTATCCAAAGCGACTTACAAATTTCCCAACTTGGTTGGGATCAGAACACAGGGTTGATACAGCACCCGGAAGCAATGAGGGTTAAGGATCTTGCTCAAGGACCCACATTGGTAACCAGAGACAAGTTTTGTCCCAACTGTATCCGCTTCTCTGTAAAACCTTCT
>JAOUQT010326087.1:0-13780 GCA_025769995.1 Xyliphius kryptos
AACATAGAAGGGAGTTGTGCTTATATGAGCGTATCAGCTACAGAAGCTCTCTGGTTTTGCAGTGTGACCCTACAGGCTTCATCACTTCAAAAACATTATATATGACTTTGTTGTAATAATTTAAATTAAAGCCCATTTTAATTGCAGATAAAATAGATGTTTTTTGTTTGATCTCTTGAGACATCATTACAAAAAGTATGTCTACACTGCTTAAAAAAAATAAAGGGAACACTAAAATAACACATTCTAGATCTCAATGAATAAAATATTTCAGTATAAGATCTTTATTTAGTAGATAGTGGAAAGTGTTGAGAATAAAAGAACATAGAAATGATCAAAATGTATATCAAATTATTTTTTCATGAAGGTCTGGATTTGGAATTGTCCCATTTCATTAAGGGTAGAGTTGCCAAAAAGTGCAAGCTTTGTACAAATGTCCCCCACATACAAGGTACAGTATGTAAGGGCTAATGATTGTATTGGTACATTACAAGGTTTGGAAAACTTACCTTGCAGTATTGCTTCTTCCTTTCCTCTGATTTCCTTTTTCATGCCTTCTGTTAGAGCCTCAAACATCACCTGAAGCAGGTGGCAAGCAGACAACGATACCGTCGGAGCTCCAGATCCCATGACCTTACACAGCTTGCTCATGCCCAGCTCGTTCACTATAGCCATAGTCTACAAACAAAAAGCGTAAGACATGACCGTATTATCATGTAATGCGGGACTTCATGTTCACAGATGTTATTTTGGCTGGCAACACTAAACATGCACTTTGGCTATTAAAGACTCATCTATCTAAAAAGAACTTCACCATATATAATTTTTATATAGTTGTACCACATCTGTGAAATGCTCTTCCAGATTCCCTGAGAGCATGACAGAATGTGAAGTCTTTTTAAAGATCAACTAAAAACCTTCGGCATTTTCACTTGTGTAGATCTTTGTTACACTCCCAGACCCTAAACAAACAACTTGGTGGTATTAAAACAGAGTGAGCTCTTTTATATATAATATATATATTTCAAAATTTAAATTAATTCCTCATTTATATAAAAAAAAAAATCTCAAAAACTTCACACAAACATACAAAGTCAGACCCTGAGGAGACCGATTAAATTCTAACTGAACTTTTTCAGGCTGATATATGCAAATTGTTCCTTATGTCATAATTCTAATTAATTAATTGTCTCTATGGAAACAGGTTAGGTATGTTTTATTATAATTATTTGTCACCATGTGAAACATGTCTGTCTACATAAGAATCTATAGATCTAAATCACTGTTTACACCATATCTGACTGGATCCAAGCAAACATGGATGATACTGTCTATTATAAAGTTCCCTTGAAATTAGGTGAAATAAACACATTTATTGTGTTAGCGAGCTTTCGGGTTCCTCACCCTAGACTGATGTCCTGTGCACAAGCCAACCAGGGTCCTGAGTGCTGAAAGAACAATGTCCTCCTGCTCAGCATCAAGCAGTTTCTGCAGCAACTTCACACCATCGTTCCTAAAGATCTGCTCAGCTCCGGCATCTTCACGGGAGAGGACCACCAGATTCTGTGCAGCCTAAAAGAAATAAGACGATCTAAAACAACTGCATTCATTTTTATAATTCGGAACACATTCGGACTTATCCATACTATACCTTCTGTCTGTCTGAAACGTGTGCTGCATCATCTAGTAGAAGTTTGAACATCTGCTGAACTCGGGAGTCTGTGGAGGACATCTGCACTGCCTAGTGGAACAAAAGTATAGTGACCATGACGACCTGCTGTACTTGTCTCTTACATATCAAAATACTTTAATAATCCCTGGAGATAAACATAAATACAAAGATAAACAAGGACAAATAAAGAATAAAAGATAAAGTACTTACAAACAAATTTAAATTGAAGGTTACAAGTAAGATTAAGTACAATAATTATACAAATAAAGTAAAAGGTATGTTTCTATACCTATAAACGCTTACTGACTCATCACTAATTATCCCACTTTCTGAGTACCTACAAGGCTTAAATTTGGCATCGTGAGTCACTATCATGTCCTTGTAGAAAAATTAAGTACTTGTCACCTTCCTACATTCGATGGTTCATTCGATATTACCCTTGAACCCCAGAACCCGACAGGGTCACGTTGGGGGCTTTCCGAGAACCTACAGATCTGAAACTTGGCTGATTCATTCCCTATCATGTCCTTAAAAAACTGCTGGTTGGTTTGTTTGATATCGCCATCGAACACATGACCCCTTCAGTGTCACATGGGGTCTTACAAGAGTACCTACAAGGCAGAATCTTGGCACTGTGATTACCTACCATGTCCTTGGAAATATTGGAGTTCTCGCTTTTCTACATTCGATTGTTTGTTCGCTAACGCCATCAAATGCAACACGTCGAATGGATTGGTGTCTATGCGAGGACCTACAAAGCTGAAACTTGGCTCTGTCATTCCTTATCCTGTCCTTGGAGAACCTACTAATAAATTCACATAAGAAAGCAACCCCATGGACTCCGTAGTCACAACTCACACTATATTTATTCCACATATTCATGTCATTCTATAATAATATATGAAATATATGAACTCCAAAGCCACCACTCATTCAAAAACAACTGCGTTCCAACTTTCACCTTGTTATCAACTTCTCCACCGTAGCGCAGCTCAAGGTTTTCTGCTAGTACGAATTAAAATTTAAATATATTGCACCTGTGTGAAAATACATTGCATTTGTAAAGCAGTGTACAATAATATTACACAATATACAGTTATACAATGAATGCAGTATACAATATTCAATTGAGGCAGTAATTATTTTGGCGAACAATGGAAAAATGTAATGTAATTTTAATTAAAGACCCACCTTCTGCTGAATCACAGCACTGAGCTCCCTGAGCAGTTCTTGAAAGGCCCTGTTTTTTGGTTCGAGCTGAGCACATTTCTGAGCGTCAAGAAAAGCCTGATCTAACTGGCCGAGCTTCTGCAAAGCCTGTGCTCTACGAAACCGAGCCTTCAGGTCACCTGGGTCTGTGTCGAGAGCTGATGAAAACCAAAATCAAAATGCAGAGGATTTAAATTTAGAGTTGCACCAAAATCTAATTTCATCTGTACATAGGAATAAGCCCACGTTTTTGTGCCTATTTTCTTAATTCCATTTTAAAAAGCACATTTGAAAAGTGTTCAAAAACTTAAATTCATTGAGATCTAGGATGTGTAATATTAGTGTTTCAATTATTTTTGTATATATCTTTTCCTATTCTTATATCTGTGGTACCTTTTGTGGCATCTGCATTTGCCTTGGTGAAGTCATTCAGTTTGAGGTAGCAAGCAGATCGGTTCCGGTACAGCACAGCGCTGTGAGACTGACTGTCACTTAGCTTCAGAGCTTTAGTGTAACAGTTCAAAGCTCCCTGCACATCTCCATTTTTAAACAGATTATTCCCCTCTTCTTTCAGAGCTGAGGAGTCCTGAGTCATCTAGCAAGCACAAGAGAGAGCAAAATGTTCACTGCTACTATTCAGGTTTACACAAGAGCAACTTATTCATTATCTTATGCTTATTTCTCTACTAGGTTCACAGGGGGTTCCCAATGCCAGTCCAGGGGAGAACACCTCAGGTGCTGAGCAGATACATCCAGGACAGGCCACGAATTTATCGCTGGGCTAGTGACTTATTCTGTTTGTTAAAATAAATTTAAATATAAGTTTTTGATTTATTTATTAATTATAACTATTTAGAAAAAATACACACAAAATGTATATGTATTATTAAACTCATACTAATATTTCAATCAATATTACAACTACAGGATGGTGCAATTAAATGACATAATGACATTACAGTTTCTTTACTAAATTGTTTTAAGGTGTGAAAATGTGACAGATTGGTCACTTGTTCTAGGAGTTTTTTTCTGTGTTTGCCTTGATTCATTAATAAATGAATGGATAACTTACACCATATATACACTTGGCCTGAGGACTACAATAAACACCTTTGTTCATATAAAGTATCGGTCAAATCTTCGGACATGCCTCCTTTTTGCTGCACTTATTGTCCAGAAGGACTTTGTAGTTCTACAATCACAAACTGTAGTCCATCTGTCTGTGGACTACAGTACATACAGTGTTAGTCCATTTTACACTGTTTTTTAATGGTCAGGACCCCAGCAGTACCACCACAGAGCAGGTTTTATTTGGTCGGTGCATAATTCCTATCCCAGCAGTGTCACTGAGATGTTTAAAGGAAACTACAGCAGCACTGTTGGACTAAAACCCCCTCAGTGCATCAGTGTCACAGCAGAACTGATAATAAACAATACATCACCCAAATTCTACCTGTTCTGTGATGCTCCTAACCAACAGGTTTAGGACAGAGAACAGGGAACCAACAGGGGACAAACAAAAACAAAGAAAACTGATGGACTACAGGCTGTAATTGTAAAACCACAAAGTCCATCTATATAGTAAGTGGAGAAAATAGACAATAGAGCAAGAAAGTGATGTGTCCAAACTTTTTGTACTGTAGTTTACGGATTGTTACCATGGCAACAGAAGAAAGTCGGCCAGTAACTACACTGACGCTGCAGTTATAAGAGAGACTACATGATGGAGGAGTCTGTAATTAAATAGCATGGTGATTAAAAATAATAAATAAAATAAAACTTCAAAAAGACTACTAGCACAAATGTGTTTAAAGATTGTAATAACATACAGATTTATGTTCATAATCACATAACGTTCGACATAAAATCCTTTAATTCCAACAGATTCTGTTTTAATAACGATGTAAATTGCAGTTGAGTCTAAACTCATTGACGGCACTCACCTTTACCTTCTTCGGGTTTTACTTAATGATCTTATATTCACAGCAAACCTTAAAACTACACTGTTATGAATTTAGTGAATAATATTTCAGTCTTCTAGAGCTTTCCAGTATGCGTTATGTTTCCCACCCATATTCCACACAGCCTAATGTTCTACGATGTCATTGGCCGACAGTAACAAGTAATCAGCCAATAGGATGAGTTATTTAGAGACACGTAGGGTCATGTGAACACCACGTGTATTAACGATCCAATCCTGAGTTAGAAGGTGGACTTTGGAAGAAAACGGGTGGGAATTACACTTCCTGGTTGGAGTAGCGTGAATGATGTTGAGTCCGACCCCTGAGTTTCTCTGATCACAGTGACCATAAAAGGTTCAGCAGCAGAGAGAGGCCTCATTCCTCAAACCTGTAAACGTTCACAAAGAAGTGTTAAGCTCAGAAGTATGCTGCACGAATTGCAGGTTTTGTTCCTGCACAATTTTCAAAATAGATTGTCAAGCAACCACGTGGTCTTACAAAATAATAGTATTAGATTATTAAATCTTATTATTATTATGAAGTTCAAGTAATTTATTTATATTTATAAACCTTAGGAGGACCAAGGCTCAGTGGGGGACTCCTCTTCCTTGCGTGGCCGGGCAGCATCAGTGTAGGACAGCCATGTTCAGGTTGTGTAGAGATCAGTCCATATATGTCCATATTATCTACCTAGCTTGTTCAGACACATGATGGCCTGCAGGTAGAAACAGCCATTGTTTAGACATTTTAGGCATAAAATTGTCCTTTTATCATTTTATCATATTTAATTTAAAGTTTTCATGTTTTGTTGTAATTCACGGCAGTGTTAAAAAAGAACAATACAATCATTCTTTATCTTTTTCACAATGGGTGACAGTATTTTCTTTCCATCATATAATTGTCGTAGGGCGAAGGTGGAGATCCTGAACCTCAAAGGACCAGTTCAAGTACTAACAAACTTGAAGTTAAGTTATTTTCTTTGGCGGACCCTGAAATCAGTAAAAGTTTACAGATAGATTAAGTCTTTTACCACTGTGTTACGATATATGTTATGTAAATCCCATGCATGTGAGAGTATAAACGCAAATAAAATGTAAATGATGGCAGAATGTAAGATATTTGTTTAACTTTTTAAATTGGTCCTAGAACTGTCTGCGATTAGATTAGGTTTCTAATGCTTGAAATACAATGACATGCTTCTTTGCAAATGTTTACTATTGTTCAGTAGTTATGGTAAGTTGTTAGGAAATGTGATTTTAACAAAACAAAAAAAATACCTGTAAAAGATTCATTATGAGAAATCATTCAGGTACTTTTGTGTACAATAAAAGCAAAGCACCGTGACATTACACTATTACAATTAGTCTAAAATTAATTGTGATATGCTGTTAAATTTGATTGTCACTACAGCGGCTGGGGTTTGGATTATTTTAAACATAACAAAATTTTTGTTTGTCTTATAAAGTTGTTATTAAAAGATATTGGTAGATATTATAAGTCTTATTTATTTTGATTGTAATGACGTGTTTGTCCTCAGTGCCACTTAAGTGTGTTCATTAGAATTAGATCTGGTTTCTAATGTGTTACTGGGTTGTATCTTAGACACAGTGTTGAGTTTTTAGTCATTATCAGATTTCACATTTAACAAATCACCAGGTCAAACAAGGCATACATTTTTACAAAATCATCCAAGTACAATGTCGTTATGAATCACTTTTTATCTTAGAACATGAATTTGAAACATATTTATTAATCCTTTTTAAGTACAAAAACATGTTTTGTTCCAAATCTTTTCTCTCATGTATTAGAAATTTAATGACATATATTTACTGATACATCAAGCGTACGATGGGAATCATTTTAAAATAATGAAATAATAAAAAAGCTTTGACCTTTTCTGCAGAACCTTTTTTCTAAAAAACTATTTAAATTTTTACATTTGCTAAGTACACTTCACGTGTTTTGCTTTTTCTCCAAGAAACATTTTGCTTTACCCAAATTCACTAATATGCTTGAGTGGTTTTATTCAAAAACTTGGTCAAGATTTCTGCCACAGGCTTCTGAAACATTAACACAAACTTCCTCAATGCTGTGTACAATGTGGTGTTCAGGTCACATGTTATTTTTTGAATTAACTATGGTTTTATGCTCTTAAAGCAAATTCAATGTTTTACAGTATAATAATAATAATGATAATAATAATAATGCTATGAAAAATAGAGCAAGATCTAATAATGTGCAAGTTTTGATGATACTACAGTACTACTTTTTTCCCCCTAAACTACTGACTTGTGTTGTTCTCTCATTTGTAAGTCACTTTGGATAAAAGTGTATGTTAAGTGACTAAATGTAAATAATAATAATAATAATAATAATTAGTATTATAATTATTAATTTCCTAGTTTTACTGTCATCTAAATTCAGTCTTCTGTTGCTGATGCTTGTAGTATACAACATGCCTCATTATCCCAGAATGCCACACAATGTCGTAACCCTACACGTAAATGCCGCGCAGATGGCTGGTCCTATCAGGAGCTCTGCGTCAATGTGGCCGCCATATTGATCAGGGGAAATTGCGATTAGTTAACTTACTTGAGGCTTTCAGATTCCTAATCGGTTTAATCTGTTACAGTTTAGCTACAAATGCGTACTTAATATAAATGAGTTTAAAATGACTTTCACACTTCTTTTGTAATGAAAGTTAGGGGCCTTGCTCAAGGACCCACATTGGTAACATTAGTCGACCTGGGATTTAAACCCACAACCTTCAATTTGTTAGCCTATCACGCTAACCACTGAGCTACCAAACCATTCAAAAATAAATTAAAAAATATATATGAAAACAGTTGTGGAGCACTCTACATGTGTTCTATAGGGAATGGGTATTCACAGTGATCATTAAATTTCTATGTAATTTTTTTTTTATAATTATAAAATTTTTAAACAGTGATATTGATAATATTACATACTGCGCTGTAGTAAACATTCATTCATTCATTATCTTCCGCTTAATCCTGTATTAGGGTCGTAATCGGGTTCCCCATGCCCATCCAGTAGAGGACATCCCGGGCGCTGGGCAGATACACCCAGGCCAATCCATTGCTGGACACAAACTCATTCACACAGCCACACATACAAAAACACACTATACTGAGCAATTCAGAGCATTTAATTTACATTGAATCCATGTTTTTAGACTGTGGGAGGAAACCGGAGAACCCAGATGAAACCCACGCAGACACGGTGGAGCACATGGAACATGGATTCGAACCGAGAATCCCCAGCGCTAAGCCACCGTGCCAACCTGTATTAAAAAATGTCATCAACAATGTTAAATATTGCACAGTGGATGGTGAAGATATTTACAGTACTGGAGAGTAAACATAAAATAAAATGAATATTTTTTTCTTATATTATCTATGTATATTAGAATCTTCTTCAGAATCAGAATCTTGATTTATTTCACCAACTACTACATGTACAGGGAATTTCGTTCGGTGCCAGTGTCAACATATATGCACAAATCCTCTTAAATAAAATGATAGGGGAAAAAAATACACACACAAGAGGAACTAAACCCAAAAATAAGATAGGTGTATAACAATGGCATGTGGACACATACCACTGAGTGACTAATGACTCAAAGTGGGAACAGTCCTTATTAGTTAAGATGATGACCTCTGGAAAGAAACTGAGAAGGTTAACATTACATGTATAGCACGTATATGATATTAATATATTATATAGTATATGTAAATTAAAACAGGTACACAGACTGAGCACTCGCGTAACAGTAGAATATTGCATCACATCTTAACTCTGTAGAAAGAAATAGTTTTGATTTAATTTCCCCAGGGTTTTCTCGTGAGAATCCCTGAGCAAGATGGCGACCGCACAGGCGCATCTCACGAGACCGATTGCGACGTTTGCTTAAACCTCAGTCAGGGGTGACGGTTCGACGCATGCGCAGTGTGTCTAATAACACCGGATGAGATTAGTGAAAGATTACAGTTTTGTGTGGATTGTCAGGCGGCTGTTGCCGCTTGTGCTTTATGGTGGTGCTTTTCGTGTCGTTGATCGATGCTGGAGAATAATCTGAATCAACGAGGAGAGTTGTTTCTACCGCTGAACACAAGAGGTGAGATTAACAGCAGGATATTTAGCAGAAATGCTACAGAATTGAAAGCTAGCAGGAATTGAAGAGTGTACATGGGATTATCTGGTGCTCTCTCAGAACAGCGGTTTAATCAGAGTTCAGTTTATTCATTTAAACACAGATTAACTGAATCTCCAGCTAACATCGATTATAGAACCTTATCGACAAGACGTAGGACAGGCTTTCTGATGCGTTGTACATAAAGGATTATTAAAACTACATCTTTATTAACGTTAGATTACTGAATTACTTTTAACACACACACACACACACACATAAACACATATATAAGACCTACTTTAGCCTTTCCATTATACCTGTATTATTATTTGAATAATGTCTGTGAGCAGTTGGCGGTGTAATTTTAATCTCTCTATATGTATATTTGCATAAATACATTGTTAAAGTGGGAAGACAGCAGCCAGAGACCTCCAGAGACCTAGAGTCTTACTTTTGAACCTTCATTTGTTCTATTTAATCCTGTTTTACAGTTCCCCTCTCACCTACAATCTTTTCATCCATTAACTTCCACTTGTTCCTTTATGAGGGTCGCAGTGGGGTTCCCCATGCCCATCCAGGGGAGAACATCTTGGGCGCTGGGTAGATTCACCCGGGACAGGGTGCCAATCTATTGCTGGGCACACACTCACTCACTCACACACATCCACACACACTATATAGAACAATTTAGAGAATTCAATTGACTTGTAATCCATGTTTTTGGACTGTGGGATGAAACCGGAGAAAACCCACACGGACACGGGGAGAACATAGAAACTCCACCCAGATCGGGACTCAAACCCTTAGCGCTGAGAGGCGAACGTGCTAACTTCTAAGCCACTGCGCCGCTATTCACTTTATTAAGTACAACTCAACACTAATCCTCCATTATATTAGTTCCACTTAGAGATTAACTATATTATTGTACATTTATGGCCTAGTCTAGCTGTATTTCTCTACATATTTAATGAAAAAATATAAATACAGTTTGGTGCATCATATGTACAGTAATGCAGTACAACTCACAGTGAAATTCTTTGAACAACAGTCTGCACAGGAAGCTGTTACCTGGTTTACAAATAAAGATATTTTTAAATAAAGCTTTAAATTAAATGTAATGTGCAAAGCACATCATTTTACACTTCAAAAAATCTATAGTGCAGAATTCAGTTCGCTAATTAAGGATAATTAAATTTAATTGTAAAATGTAGATAAATAAGATTATATAAAAGAAACATCAAATTGATACCATTTCCGCAACCTAAAATAAAAAAAGGCAAAAGTGAATAAAATGACAGAATTCTGAAATACTTTTTTTGTTTTCTTAGTGGTGAAAATGGGCTTCCATAATTCTGTATAGTGTTGGAAAAAAGTGCAAGTAGACAAATAAATATAAGTGCAATAAAAATAAAAAAAACAGGAAAAACAGAACCCCTAAAAATGCAAATGTACTCACTTATCTAAAAGTCTAATTATGTGGGTGGTGGAAGATGCTCAGCACTGCATTGCCACTGATGTGGTGGTGTGTTAGTGTGCTGAGCTGATACAGTTGAATTACACACAAAACAGTTTCTAAACGCTGTCTCCACTCAGTGTGTACTTTATTAAACACGTCTACCATCTTGCTTTCCTTTACACCACACCTAATGTTAACATCAAAGACAGTCATTCATCTGTTGCACAACTCTGGCTTTTGCGCAACTCGACTGCTGTGTCTGGTCACCATCACATCATTACCACATTAGTGTCACTGTAATAAAAGTCATTCATCCCTAAACGATACATGGTGGGGGCTGAGGTGATCCTCTGGGAATTATGACAAAGTATACATAGGAATAAATCAACTATAGTCTGTAGATATAGAACTAAATGAATCTATAAGGAGCTAATAATGATAATGTGCATAAATATGTAGCCCAACCTACTTATGATGTAGCCAGTGAGGGGCCCAGCAGCAGCGCAAATATACGATGAGTTTACCAAATTACTTTATTATATATTTAAAGTTACTTAATCTGTTAGGTCTCAATGATCTTTTGAAACACAAAATGAACTCAGATGACTATTCCACCACCCCATTTTTAATTGATATAAAATATTAACAGTCTTTATACTGAATGTCAGTTGAGGTAAATAACGCCTACATTTTCACCCATTGTTCACAGGACATTTGCTCCTGGTTATGCAGGTTGTTTACTTGTGGACAGCAAATGGTGTAACCAATTCCTGATTAGATTAGGCACTAACCTCACCCGTTTGTTTGCTTTTTTGGCTGTTCTGTGAAAATTTGTTCTTGGCCAACAATTTTTTGCAAATATTTTTCAGTATAAAATGACTTTTCTCGGTTGCCGAGGCAGATTTCTTATCAGTTGCACATTTCAGATTCAGAATACTTTTGATCCTCGTGGGGAAAATTGCAAAATTTGCTACAGTAATGGTTTCAAATTTAAATAAAAAATAAAACCTACTGTTTTGAGGGAAATTTTGCAGATTGAGGTTCTAAATGCATAAAAGCCTGGGTTGTAATTGTGCTGTATAAATAAAACAATTGTTTTCATATCTTTAAATGCAAAATGCATTTCTATCTGTGTATACGGTTAGATCAAAGTTGTTGATTAATGCGTTACTCACAGGAACCCATGAAGTGAACTTCCCTATCCCAAAGCCTGTAGAGATACGTTTGTGACACAAATATTTGCATTAGTTTTAAGGAAATTTATCTTCTCTAGCCCACCCCCCACCTACTCTCCCAGAATCATGTCGGTTGACATTCAGCTATTGTGTCAGCAGAGCAGCTAATAAGGCCATGACACACAACTGCCATCGAAAAGTGTAAGACATTGAGAGCTGACTAAAGTGCTTCTGGTGTTTGTGCAGTGTGTTCAGACAAAGCTCAGGTTGAGTTACAGAACGCTTCTACAAATTGTCTGATCATTTTAAGTTTCCACAAATAAGTTTAGTTTAGAAAAATGTGTCTTAACACTGAAATGGTAGACATTTTACTGAAATATAATGTTGGTTTAAATACATAGGCAATGTTGGGTTAACTACTTGTAAAATGTAGTGAGCTAAGAGCTATTAGTTCCTTGACAATAAACAAAGCTTCATTACGCAAAAGCAACAGCCCATTAAAATAAAGCAAGCCAAGTTACACAAATATGGCAAAAGCACCTTAACTACTCAGCTGCTATGGCACGTTGTGCAAATCAGCTCAGTGCAAAATGAGAGTCGGATACACCGCATGAAACATTTATTGAAAAACAGCCGATGGTCTCACACAAAAAATAATTATATATAATTGACTGCTTTGTCAATCACAATAGCAAAACGCTCTACATCAAGCTGCAGAGTGTATAAAGTGTTTTAAGAACCTCTGCATGGTCCCGAATAGTAAGTATGTCAGATTTCAGCTGCTATGCTTAACTGTGTACTCTGCTAAAGACAGTGTGGCTAAGTAGAAGCAAAACTTTGGTACATGTTTCTTTAAATATTACATTAATTTATTGCTTTGTACGTGATTCAGACTTTACGGTAGGTGATATTTACAGAAGCATCTGTCATTAAACACTGTACACACAAATTGCACACACAGTGTTAAGGTTAGAGTAATATTTTAAATGCCATTAGTTAGGGGTTTAAAGCAAGAGGTGATTTAAAACCTATTGTTAATTTTCTTCTCTTCGTTCAGTCAGGCTTCTACATGCAAATTAATCCATATGTTACTCAAAACTTTACTCACACATTTAGCATCCATTCGTTGCTTATGTCTATAGGGGAGGGCGGCATGGTGGCTTAGTGGTAGAACGTTGCCCCAGCGCTGTGGTTCCCGGTTCGAATCTCGTTCTGGGTGGAGTTTCCATGTTCTCCCCGTGTCTGCGTGGGTTTCCTTCCACAGTCCAAAAACATGGATTTCTGGTAGATTGATTGCTCTAATTTGCCCTGTGTGAATGTGTGAGTGAGTGTGCGGCCAGCGATTAGATTTGCACCCTGTCCTGGTTGTAGCTGCTCAGCGCCTAAAATGTTCTTCCCTGGATGGGCATGGGGAACCCCACCGTGACCCTCGTAAGCGGAAGATAATGGATGGATGTCTATAGGGGGTACTATATGATCTAATTTGAAACTTTCCATTCAGTCAGGCTGCTATATTAATCCATAGTTCATAATTCTAATTATTCCTGCTCTCCATGGAAATGGGTTTAGTTATTTAAACATTTCAGAACATCCCAAAAGCAACACACACTGCCGTGAGTTCCCAGTTATAAAACTCTCACTAAAATTGTATGCATTATATTTTTGTTTTTGATTATTTTAATCATATTAAGTCTTTTCTTTTTGAACAATAACATGCGATGCTGCTTTTGACTTTAAACAAAATCAGTAACCTGTGAAGTATTTAAGATTCTTACTAAACTTTTCACCTATAGTAATTGTTTTCGTAAGCATTGCTAAATAATGACAGCGTTCTGCTTAGTGTTCTATTGTACATCAGAGACATAAAGCAACAATAAGGCTACTTGACGAAACCTTTTTGTTTTGTTTTCACAGGTGCTTCCTCTAATCTGTGGCAACTGATCTGGGCATGACTGTGCAAAAACATGGCATAAACATGCCATAGGAACACTTTAGGGACATCCTGCACTTGAACCATCTTTTCTTTCAAGTGAGAAATATTCTAAAAATGAATGAAACCTCCTTCGAAGGAACTACACCAGGAACAGACTTTCAGTTCTGTAGATCGACATAAAGATATTAATAACGATAGAAAGCGAGGGGACAGGCGGT
>JAOUQT010326095.1:0-13779 GCA_025769995.1 Xyliphius kryptos
TGTGGCAACCCCTGATAAAAGGGAGAGGCCGAAAGAAGAAGAAGAAGAAGATTCTGTCTCCAGATGAGTAAATGTTTCAGCTTTTTTGGGGGGAGAAGGAGTTTTGATTCTTTGTGCCAGTGATGAATGCCTGTTACATAACGTGCAAAAGCTAACATTTGTGATGGCATGGGGTGCATCAGCACACATGACATGATCCTTATACAGTGTATGTAGTTGATACTGGTATTTTGGTCTGACAAATGATGGCATCAAGGCAGCGAATATTCCAGGAACTAAATGTCTATATAATTAACATATGTCCAGGCTTCATCCTACAAGACTTATAATTATAACAGCATGGCTTTTTAGGCATTCAGTAGAGTGCATGTGCTTGACTGATCTTCCTATAGTCTTCATCTGTCTGATATTAAATAAACTTTAGCTCATCTTGAAAAGAGAATCAAACAAGAGATTTGTACAGTTCAAGCCTGGTTTATAGCAAGAATGAGCAAAAATTCAACTTGTGAAACTGCAACAAATATTATCTTTAATTTCCAAACAATTTAAAAGTATAATAAAAAGAAAAGTTGTTGTGAACCAGTGGTAACCTGGAAGTGCCACTTTCCTAAGTGTTTTTGAGTGTTGCAGGCTATCTATGTCTATTTTTAACAACTAGCATTGTTTGTCATTGATAACAATTAAAAATATATTTTTTACTTTTTTTGTTGTTATAGAAAGGTTCGAATTAATTTCATTTTTTATATTTTTTATTTATATTTTTTAATTTGTCATTCTGTTATTTCTCATGTTTCACAAGGTGCGTAGAGAGGCACTACGCAGAGTACTGGAGGAAGAGCATCAATGTTATATAAAAGAACTGAGACATAAAGGACTGGCTATTTATCAGGAAAGGATATAAATGTGTATGTACAAACCCGATTCCAAAAAAGTTGGTACAAATTGTAAATAAAAATTCTATATAAAATTTGTATTTTCTTTTATGATGTTTTCTATCTGGACTGCAAGGTGGCCAGTTCAGTACCCGGACCCTTCTTCAACGCAAAGATGATGCTATAATTGATGCAGTATGTGGTTTGGCATTGTCATGTTGGAAAATGCAAGGTCTTCCCTAAAAGAGACGTCGTCTGGATGAGAGCATATGTTACTCTAGATATACCTGGATATACCTATCAGCATTGATAGTTTGTCCTTCCAGATGTGTAAGCTGCTCATGCCACACACACTAATGCAACCTCATACCATCAGAGATGCAGGCTTCTGAACTGAGTGCTGATAACAACTTTGGGCTTCCCTTATTTACATAAAGAACTTCAAATTTGGATTCGTCTGACCACAAAACAGTTTTTCCACAGTCTATTTTAAATGAGCTTTGGTCCAGAGAAGACATCTTCGCTTCTGGATCTTGTTTAAATGCGGTTTCTACAGAGTTTTAGCTGGCAATGGCGGATGGCTTGGTATATTGCCTGCACAGATAATGTTCTATGTAAATATTCCTGAGCCATTTTTTTTTATTTCCAATACAGAAGAATGCCTGTATGTGTTGCAGTGCCATCTAAGATCCTGAAGAACATAGGCACTCAGTATGGTTTTCCAGTCTTGACCCTACCCCATTTTTTAATATGTTGCCATCAGGAATTTCAATTGAGCCAATATTTGGAATGAAATTTCAAAATGTCTAACTTTCGACATTTGATTGATGTTGTATTGTGAATATAATATCAGTTTTTAGTTAAACTTTGTACTTTGTCCCAACTTATTTTGAAATCTGGTTTGTATGTAGTGTCTAAGCAGTAGGTCTGTCATGGCAGATTTCATAAGGTAATACAATACTCATAACCTAATTTTTTCTCCTAATTTAATAACACATTTCAGTATATCTAGAACTACATGTCTGAGTTACTATTAAATGTTCCATCCAATTTAAGTTCAAGAACAATTTTGTGATCTCTTATGATTTTTTTTTATTCTCTCATGTCTCACTTTATACAAGTCATATTACACATCGCTATGTGGAATGTCTAGTTACAATTATTAATCATATAATTGTAATAATATTATGATTTATTCCTGCGGCTAAATTAAAAAAATTACATGCATGTATGCATTATAGGGAAGAGTCAGCTTATGTGTTGATGTCTTAATATGTACTGGCAGAAAGACATTGAAACAAACTTTACCAACTGTTAATAAACTATTTTGTCTTTGGGTGTACATTTTTATTTATATATTTATTTTTCATTTTTCGGCTTTTCCAGTGATATATGTGGCACCTGGAACAGTGAATATGCAGATTAATTAAATGTGGTCTAACTGTAATCATAACCTGGATCTCACTTAATTCTAATCTTAAACTAATCTGGCTGGTTAAATAGGTAAAACCACATAGCCATGCTCCAAAATGTAACTTGATGCCTTTCCAGAATAAAACAGCAAATGAAGGACTATATTTGAATGGGAATGTAACAAGCACATATGAGTGTCCCCTATATAATACTTCATATCTCATAGATTATAAGAAACAGAGTTAGGATTGATAGTCTGTAAATTACATAAACAATGTAGCTGTTACACTAGGAAACTGTATGGTCATACTGAGCCAAGCTACTGGAGCTGTGTTCTGAGAAACTGTGGGAAAATCCCTATCACTTATTTAACCTGATATGCATCCTGAAATCCTGGAATCCTGAAATCACTCCCCTATGTGTTGTTTCAGTCTGAAAACAAGACATGCCTATATGTATAAGGAGCAAGACCATAAACTGTAACATAGTCTCATGTCATTTTAAGAAATTCTCAAATAGGTCATATTGTTGTTTACCAGAGTCTGAGGGGTGGCATGGTAGCACAGTGGGTAATGCTGTCACCTCACAACAAGAAGGACCAGGTTCAATCCCCAGGTGGGATGACTTATGAAATTTCTTTATGGTTTGGATGTTTTTTCTGTGTTTACCTGGGATTCTTTCAGGTCCTGCGGTTTCCTCCTACCGTCAAAAACATGCATGCTGGGTGAATTGGAGGTGCTACATTTTCACAAATAATGTACTTTATATATATGTACAGTATATAAGTTTGTTTATGCCATGAAATGGACAGTGATGCTAAAAATGAAAAGACAGGAAGTTGTTTCTATGGAGAATGGTGTTGTGTGTTTGCGTTATTATTAGAAGCCAGGTTAGTAAAAGTAGTGTAGATCACCTCCTGCGGCACATTTCCTTTACTGTCAGACTTTTGTAATAATGCTTTATATATATATATATGTGTATATATATATCTTTTTTTATATTTCTTTTTCCCTGTCACCAGGGGTCGCCACAGCGAGTCCCTCGCATTAGGATCTGGCACACGTTTTACGCCAGATGCCCTTCCTGACGCAACCCTCACCCTTTAGGGCTTAGGACCGGACAATTTAACTTCTCCAATTCACCTAGAATGACAATTTAGCATTTTTCAATTTACTTAGCATGCATGTCTTTGGCCTGTGGGAGGAAACCCACGCGAAAACCCACGCGAACACGGGGAGAACATGCAAACTCCACACAGAAATTCCCAGGTCGACCCTCCCGGGGATCAAATCCGGGTCCACTTGCTGTGAAGCCACAGCACTATCCACTGTGCCACCGTGCCGCTGACTCAGATTACCTTAGGAAAATGCCTTATTACATTGCCTCTATTCAAGTCACCATTCCATTATCTCTAACATGCTTGCAAAACAAACAAACGGTGCAACCTCAAGTGTTTAACTAACTTTTATTTGTTGCGATGGAAAACCCATAGCAACACAGATGAGTTACAGTAATAGTAAATATTCTTTTGTACACTTACCACAATGATGCATGGGGAGATTTTGTCACCATGCTCGCCAGGGTGACGGAAGTGTTTTCTTTGCTGCAATCAATTTTGGATTTTATTGATTAGTTCCAGGAGTAGCTTGTTTGTAAATTGTTTTTTTTTTTGTATTATCATCTTCCTCAGTATTATGTTTCCTATCATGCTACCTTGCTGAGTTTTTGTTTATGCTCGCCATTTCATGATACATGTCTCTTGTTTGGTTAGCCTAGGTTGTATTCCTGTGTTGTGCTTTCATGATTTGTGTACACTATGGTGCTTTGTTTTCCTGATAAAAATAAACTCTGAACTTGCTTCTTAATCCCTCTGTGTCTCCTGCGTTTACTGTTTGTCATTTACTCCACAGTTAATTTGATAAATGCAGCTTGGTAGAGTGGTTGCTGCTGGAAAAACCAGTCATGTTAGACAGGGGTTCAAAACCCCAGGGATGCAACAGTTGACCAAAGATTGCGATGCTCAATCAGCTTATCCCTATCCATTGTGAGCATCTGTATGGCCAACAATCGCAGTGTGATGATGGCATATGACATGACATACACCTACAGAGAGATTTACATGAAAGGGTCTCCAAATATTCTGTTGTAACTCCTGTTATTATGGAAAAACAATATGCTACATACATTGAAATACAGTATATGCAATTGAATACAAGGAATAAGATAACTTTGGCAACCTGGGGGATTAACCTGGGGGCATGGCAATCCGGCGTTCAATTACCAACAGCATCTTGTTACTTCATATATTGACAGGAGTAGTGGCTATGGGGCAGTCACGTGAACTAATGGGTGATGGCTGTTTCTGATCTATGCACTGATTTGCTTTGTTATTTGAGCTTTTTATTCAGTTCATTGCACAGCATTGTTAGTGTTACACACTACGTATACTTGGTTTCGAGTTAAGTCAAGTTCCTAGATCCATAGTCTGTTTTCGTTTTGTTTTTTTGTGAAGAGTATTATGTGTTGTTTTGTTTCTATTTCTTTACCTCTATTATTAAAATTTCCTCTCTGCACCTACTTCTGCCTCCTCCGGTGTGTTCCTGAGACTGGAGATCATAACAGAAACTTGAAGGTTTCTGTTAGAGGGAATGTGAAGAAATTCAACCCGTTTTTTTATTCAACTGATGCAAACACACACAGAAAAAAGTTTCTCTAAAAGATTAAAGTCTTTCTGATAGAATGAATAAAGAACATTACGTCGGCTAAATGTGAGCTAAATATAACATTTGGGACCTGTTTCAAGCAACTATCTCTATCTGTTATTATATCCTTAATTATGTCATCATATAGAACTGTCTTGGGAAACACTCATAAAACAAAAGGTAGCAGAAAGATAAAACTAGCTTAAACAAAATAATTTTCCCTATAACCAAACAAAAATATGTAAGAAAACAGAGCAAAACAAAAACTAGCAACATCACTAGCATGAAATCACAAGTGTTAGCACATGCAAATTGGCAACAGGTGTTCAGAATTTAAATGCATTCATGTGACAATGCTGGTCTGCACTCTCTGGTATTTTGAACATGTGACATAACGGGTGTAGCGCATCCTGCTTCGGGTTGGCAGATTTGCCATATTTCTCCCAATGTATTGTCTTATATTATATACAGTATATTATATAATAACGCATTTGCAAATATTTCAACGCTATCAACCAAAACCACACATTGATACATGTCACAAATATCCAATAATTATTCAGTTTCAGCAAGAATGCTGTTTGTATTTTGGAAGACAAAAGCACATTCCTAGGAAAGTAAGAAATGTGTTGAAGGATGATCTCTTGTTTTTTTCAGGGACACAAAATAACCATCATGAAAAAGCTTGTTAGGCAGCGTGGGAGCTTCAGCTTTTGTGTTTAGCATGTAAACAGCATCACTTTATTCATTAGAGTAACATGCACAAGCCAGCGCACTAACATTCTTAACATGTGATGAATGCCACATACATTCCATGATAATAGTCTTAGAAGATTACACAAATAAAATATAACCATATATCATATTGAAGAACACACCCACACAATGTGTTACATCCAAATTCTGCACACAAGTTAGCTGTCATTGCTTATGATTTCTGGCAACATTTATATTCATCCTATGACAGGCAAAAACGCAAACGCCCTTGTTTTCCTCTTACTTTGTCTCTCTTATCAAATTTTCCAATGATTTTTCTTTCTACAAGTGCACTTTGTCCAGGTCAGGGTGTATATGTAAATAAGAAACGTCTTAGGTAAATAAAGGTTAAAACAAATGCCATTTAGTTTAGCATATGATGATATTCACAGATGGTATCTGTGAATACACAGCAACTTAATGCCACTACGAAGGCACAGTTCTTTTTGCTTCTGCCTCAGATAAACTGCATGCATCTTATTTCTGCTGAAAGATATATTTGGTGTGGAACAGTTACACTGCATTTTTGTAATGGCTTTTAGTTCTTAAAAATTAGTTCTTAAACTAGACGTGGATAAGGAAGCAGTAAAATATGCAGAATAAATTATTCATATCACAGATTTTTCTTCAAACCTCAGGCATAACTACAGTCACAGGCATTATTCAGAGAGTGGTACAAAGTCATGCATTAGGGGCAGAGTAAAGCATAGCTGTCTCTCAGTTACATTTAATTCGAACTTTGAGATTAAGACTTGTGCAATATCAGCTCAAGTGTGGAGCTGTAATAAATCCAAAACTACTGCTTCACAGGATGATGTAACTATATGTCATTCCGAAATATATATTTTAAACTCAAATGAAGTTAATTAAATTACATTAATAATGATGTTAGTTGAGGACTAAACATGTACTTATTTCTTATTTCATCCTTTAAAGCACAACCCATCTGGGAATCAAACAAGGTACCTTCTTGCTATAAGGCAGCAGTGCTACCCACTACACCATCATGCCACTCCGTGTAAAATTATGAATTCCACTAACTGTGATGTACAAACTCTATTCCAAAAAAAGTTTGGACAAAGTACAAATTGAAAAATAAAAATGGAATGCAATGATGTGGAAGTTTTACATTTTGTGACAACAACACATCTCAAAAAAGTTGGGACAAGGCCATGTTTACCACTGTGAGACATCCCCTTTTCTCTTTACAACACTCTGTAAACGTCTGAGGGGACTGAGAAGACAAGTCGCTCAAGTTGAGGGATAGGAATGTTAACCCATTCTTGTCTTATGTACGATTCTAGGATTCTTGTCTAATGTAGGATCCCGGACCCTTCTTCTACACAGCCATGATTCTGTAATTGATGCAGTATTTGATTTGGCATTGTCATATTGGAAAATGCAAGGTTTTCCCTGAAAGAAATGTCGTCTGAATAGGAGCATATGTTGCTCTAGAACATGCATATAGTTTTCAGCATTGATTGATCTGTCCTTCTTGATAAGCTCCCCATATCATAAATGATGCAGGCTTCTGAACTGAGCACTGATAACAACTTGGGTTGTAATACTCTTATTTAGTCTTAATGACACAGCATCCCTGATTTCCATAAAGAACTTCAAATGTTTATTTGTCTGGCCACAGAATAGTTTTCCATTTTGCCACAGTCCATTTTAAATGAATAGAGTTTTAGCTGGCAGCGGTGGATGGTGCGGTGAATTGTGTTCACAGATAATGCTCTCTGGATATATTTCTGAGCACATTTTGTGATTTCTAATAGAGAAGCATGTCTGTATGTGATGCAGTGCTGTCTAAGGGCCCGAAGATCATAGGCACCCAGCTCATCTTCCAGCTACTCTACCAGATGATGATATGTCTTTTAAAGTCTTTTCAATTTCGCTCTATTATTTGTCCGTGCAGAATAAGAAGGATTAGTGATAAAATTCCCATCCTTACCTCTTTTAGATGTCTTACTATCTCGAAATTTCAAATGAGCCAAATCTCTCACTTTTGACATTTGATATGTTGTCTATGTTCTATTGTGAATACAATATCAGTTTTTGAGATTTGTAAATTATTGCATTTTATTTTTATTTACAGTTTGTACTTTGTGCCAACGGGTCTGTGTGTATATATATATAAGGAAACAGATGTAGAATGAGTACAACACTGCACAATATGCCTTTGTGATCACTTCATTAAACAGCCACAAATAAACTCACACACACTTCTACACTTATTCGCATTAGGAGTAGTTTGGCATTGATAATCTCCCTGCCTAAATTCTTGGAAAATGGGAGGAAACTTGGGAACATGTAAGAAACCTAAATAGACACGAAGAGAACAGATAGAATCCTGGCAGTAACTGGACCTCAAGAATGAACCCATGACAGTAGAACTATGATGCTGCAGCACTGTTTACTGCGCGGTTGCCCACAACAGAAGAATTAAAGATATCAAATTCAGCAGTCCACTGGACAATCTTTACTTTGAATAATGATGAACAAATGCATTCATACACAAATAAAAAGACACAAGACACTGTTAAACCTATTATACATCTCAGAAACATGTCTATAAACACTACACAAGTGAATCAGGAAACATAGCTTTGCTCTGCATTGACAGTTGCTCTTTTGTGCTCCCACTTATTCGCAGAGGGCAAAAGATGTCTCCTAAAATTTCCCAAGGCAGGGAGACACAATGAGCACACTAGTTAGTCAATGAGCTGCATTGTTGCACCACAGAGGGTCAACACAAATCCTAGGCCTTGCTCGGATTCTCCCCACACCATGCAAACAGATGTGAGTGCACAAAACAGTGCTATCTTTCAAGCAAGTTAAGAAGTCCTAGTTAATTTCTAATGATGACACAACAGTGTGCCAAGACAAGGTGCCTTTCACAATAACTAAAGGATTTCGACAAGCTCCAGATGACTGTGCATCAGTACATCAGCATTGCAAATAATGAAAATGAAAGTATTTAAAAAACAGGAAGGAGCTGAACAGGAAGTAGTGTGTGAGATTAAAAATAATAGGTGGTGCCTTTTTGACAAATCATTGGACAAGGATAGGAGCTTTTCCAGCAGCCCAAGATGTATGAAAAATTTGTTTCACATTATGAATCGACAATGGAGACCCTAGACTGTTGAGCATCTGAAGTTGTACATCAAGCAAGGAATGGTAAAGATTTCCACCTTCAAAGCTTCAACAATTACTGTCTCCAGTTCCCATATGTTTATTGAGTGTTGGTAAAAGGAAAGATGTTGTAACACAGTGGTAAAATTGCCCCTGTCCAAGGTCTTTTGGAACTTTATCAGGCATCAAATTCAAAATAAGTGAATATTTGGAAAAACAATAAGGTTTATCCATTTGGACATTAAATATATTGACTTTGTAGTGTAGTCAATTGAATATGGGTTGAAAAGTATTTGCAAATCTTCTATTCTGTTTTTATTTACGTTTTATCTAACGTCCCAACTTCAGTTAGTGCAGAAATAGCTCAGTTGGGAGAGCGTTAGACTGAAGATCTAAAGGTCCCTGGTTCGATCCCGCATAGCAAGAAGACTGTTTGGGGCAGTCGTAGGCTTGTGGTTAAGGAACCAGCCTTGCAACCGGAAGGTCCCTTGTTCGATTCCAAATACCACCAAGTCATGGCTGAAGTTGCTTCCTGGGCGCTGTGCTGGCTGCTCACTGCTCCGGGCACGTGTGCTCACTTCACCAGTGTGTGTTTATGTGTGTGTTTCACTGCACGGATGGGTTAAATGCAGAGGAACAATTCCACTGTGTGCAAAACATAGTGGCAAAATGTATCACTTTTCACCTTTCACTTCAAGATGCACTGAGAGGTGCGTGAGGGTCTCCTGAATATGGTCCAGGATCACAGAGACCTTACAGCCAGAGGGTGTCCAAGCCTATTCAATGAGGGCATGGTCCCGGACACAATTGTAGCACTGATCTGGTTTTTTATATATAAGAGATGCCTGACACCTTGAAGTCGTTCTTTTTAACATTTTTTACTGAACATCTGAAAAATTCATCCTTTCTGAATAAATTGCCTGGTTAAATTAAAGGTTCAATAAAATAAAATCAAACAGCCAGTCCAAATAAAATTCATCAGTCGCATGTTTGGTTGGCGGAACAGATCTCTGGGTTATCATGTGCCATCCAGAGTGTTAGATGCCTTACTCAGTGGCACTACTGCTGTAAATATTAATAGAGTGGGCATATGTGACCTGTTATTCCCAAACCCTCTTCTCTGAACATTAGGCCACAGTTGCCCCCATGTTAATAATAATAATAATAGATACTTTATAATAATAATAATATAATAATAAGCATTATTTATATATAATATATATAATATATATATAATAAATATAATATTAAAATTATTAAATTTAATAAAATAATAAGTAAACAGTACAATATAATACAGCCTTTTCATGTAAAAAATATGCATTTGGAATGCAGGAGGAAACCGTAGCAGCTTCTCCAAGTTTGAAAACTCTATACCGGTATGAAAACTCCACTGGTATCAAACCCGTGCCCTTCTTGCTGTGAGGCGACAGCACTACCGTGCCGCCCCAAAATCTGACATATTTGGCCTATTAGCGATAGTAGATGCTTTTTTGACTATACATAGATACAGTATAATGCAGCCTGGATACATGAGTTGGTAGAGATGATTATCCCTATGCCATAGAGCACATCTTTGCAGCCAATCATCAAGCACTTACTGCATATGACATATGGGCAGACTGTGTACAATTTATTCTGAAAGCACTTAACAAGTTAATCGCTGCTTTAGACTCCAGAATAAAAATCAGTAAACTATCACATTGTCCTCTGAGATGTTTGTGGCAGGACAGTTTACATTTGCATATCAGCAGTGCCTTTAAATAGCTGCTTACATCTTGAAGATTGTCGCACTGGCTTTTCTGGATATTGATCAGGAAACTCATTTGTAACCTGAACCAGGTTTAGTGTCTGAAATTGCTAAACCAATTATATTCAGTTTTATTTATATATAAAGTAGTGGTCACAAAGCAGATTTACAGCAATGATATCTGGGACATAATCACAAAGATTATATAAGGTCGATTTTTAACAATAAAACAAGCCGGATGGCGACAGTGGCAAGGAAAAACTCCCTGAGATGATAGGAGAATGGAACCTTGAGAGGGACCAGACTCTGAAACTAATCCCATCCTCATGTGGGTGATAAAAGATTAACAGTCTCTATGAAAAGTTGTTATCCTTTACTAAAATCACAGAAGGACTGAAGTGCATGGAAACTAATCACAATCGGAAAGAGGATTCAGGTACATGTCATTTATTAACACACACACACACAGATTCTCACACATACATGACAAACACAGACAAACATGGCATGTCACAGCCCCAGTGAAACCCCAGGGAGGATTTAATTAATTGCCAGCACTTTCTCAGTGTTGGTGTGTGTACCTCAGCCGAACAAAAAAGAAATGATTAGGAATGATCATAGTAAAGAAGAATTTTATAAACTATGGAATGTATTGGTATATCACAAGTAAGGAATCACACACTCACATTATTATTTACAGTAACTTTGCGTTAATACGCAAACAACTTTTTAACATGAATAAAATCATCTGTCCCGAAGTTTCGAAGACATCAGATTCGTCAGATTGACGTAAATGTCTCCTTCTTCAACATACTTTCTTTAACATACTTTGAATGGTTGTTTCTATTAGACTGATGCTAGCTGCTGTCATAGAAAATGAATTAACACCTTCAGGCTAATCTGATTTGAATGCTGTTGTTTTTATTAGCTTCTGTTAGCTGGTGAGCTTGAAGTGATATAAGAAACTGGTTTTTAAAAACAGGGAAATATGCTCATATTAGTCGATTATTATAAGAAATATATTTTAACTAGATTGCTATAAACATTTCGAAACAAATCAAACAACCTGGTTATTGTTAAACGAAAACACCAAACGAACAATGGCTAGCTAACACTGGGAAATGTCTCAGAGCATTGATAACTACAGCTGGCTGAAAAATCGACTGACTGACTTTGTATAACTAGCTTTTATTAAGTATTAAATCATTCATTCATTTTCTTAATCCGTAATCCAAAATTTATAAACGTAATCCTAGTTAGGGTCAATTATAACACACACACACACACTCATTAACTCACTCACACACTAAGAGAAATTTAGAGCCACCAATAAGCCTAGTGCATGTCTTTGGATTGTGGGAGGAACCAAGAGTAACCAGGAGAAGAGCCAGGCATTAAGAGCAATTTATAGTCATCAAACAGTCTAGCACATGTTTTTGGATTGTGGGAGGAACCCGGAGCTTCTGTTTCATGAATGATATATTGTAAGGGATGCCACTGAAATCACTGTAGCCATAAATGGTAATGTTGTTCTTTGAAATATATTTCTTTAATGGCGACTAAGTATTAATTCGGCTACCGTAATTAATTCTAACCCTAACCCAATGTGTCTTCAGAAACTAAAATGCTATTTATTTATGGGGTCAGTGCTGTTGAGCAAGACACTCAACCCCCAAATGCTCCCGTGTGCCTTAATGGGGCTGCACACTGCTCCAGGTGCTCAGCCCTGGATGGGTTAAATGCAGAGAACAGTTTCCCTATGGGGGATCAATAAAGAATCAATTATGATGATTATTATTTATTTATATATTTATTTATATAAAGACATGCTTCTCCTACACACACACAAGCTCTTTTATTGTGTAAATCCAAAGCAACCTTTCATGATTCAACATCATTTGTAGCAACTTGTTTAGCCATTGATTTTAGCCGTTGTGTGTGTGTGTGTGTATATGTGTGTGTGTGTGTGTGTGTACACATGTAAGAAAAGCAATCTGCTAAAGATCAGACATTGAGACAAAGCAGCAAGTCTAATTATTGACTCGTTGAAACCGATAATGGATGAACGTTTGTCTTACACAGAGAGAGTGGATATTAAAGTTAGCATACATACACTCACAGTTATTGGTTTGCGTGGATAAACTTGCACTTATTAATGTTTTATTTATGTGTGTTCCAGTATGGGCGTTCAGACAGCTACCGCGTGGCTACCACGCAGGATAAAGACAATACAGGCTCCCCGGACAAGAAGAAGAAAGGCGCGAAAGATCTGGACGATCTGAAGAAGGAAGTGCCTCTGGTAAGCTCCTGGATCCTGAAAACACATAATAGTCACCCTCCTAAAATAATCGCCCAAATCTACTCATGATGCTAGCCACCTGTGTTAAAGCACCTACAGCCTCAGTCGATCAGATCATTGATTTCACACCTTTAGCCTAATGGCCTAGGTGAAGTGTGTGACTTGAATAATCGAGAATGGAAAACTGGAATAATCGAGAGGCGATTATTTTAGGAAGGGGTCGAGTGTACATTTAATGTGGCTATGGTGACTGCTATGAATCTGTTATAAGTGTTCATGAAGAATGTAGCACATTGTTTACAGCTGTCACTTACCCTTCTGTTTTAGACAGAACACAAGATGTCCGTGGAAGAAGTTTGCCGGAAATTCCAGACGGACATAGTTCAAGTAAGCAGCTTTCCATGTCTTAAACTGCTGCAGTGCATCAAACTGTCCATTAGGTGTCAGTGCAGTCCCATTCACTTCAGCACACCAAAACTTTAGATTAGCATGAGACAGGGTGAGACAAATATGAGTAGCTTTAAGTATAATGCAGGATTTTGACACATACACCAGGTTTAAATACACTTTGTTTAACTTTGAACAAGTTTTTTAAAATTCCCTAAATTAAATGATTTAGTCTGAGTTGAGAGTTACAAATGCACCGCTGGCATAATATTTTCTTCAGATTTGAATCTTTGTCCTTGTCGGCAAATCATTTGCTACAGGTGCATCTCAATAAATTAATTATATAATCAAAAAATTAATTTATTTCAGTAATTCAATACAAAAAGTGAAACACATACAGGGGTTAGACAATGAAACTGAAACACCTGGTTTTAGACCACAATAATTTATTAGTATAGTGTAGGG
>JAOUQT010326105.1:0-13779 GCA_025769995.1 Xyliphius kryptos
GCTTTCATTAATAAGCTGACTGTGACTTATTACCGTGTGTGTGTGTGTGTGTGTGTGTGGACTTGCGTATTTATTCCGAATCGTTGTTTTTCCAGTAGTTTCCGCAGAGTGTCTGCTTTGGTGTGAAAAGTGTGTGTCTGTGGAATCTTTTCATTGATCTTCTAACACTACTGTTATTACGCTATATGCACTATATGTCCTAAAGTATTCGCTCGCCTGCCTTGACTCTCACAGGGTTCGGTATGACGTTGGTCCACTCTATGCAGCAAGAACAGCTTCAGATCTACAGGGAAGGCTGTCCACATGGTTTAGGAGTGTGTTTATGACCATTCTTCCAGAAGCGCATTTGTGAGGACACACACTGATGTTGGACGAGAAGAACCTGGCTGTCAGTCTCCGCTCTAATTCATCCCAAAGATGTTCTATCGGGTTAAGGTCAGGACTCTGTACAGGACAGTCAAGTTCATACACACCAGACTTTGTCATCCATGTCTTTATGGACGTTGCTTTGTGCACTGGTGCACAGTCATGTTGGAAGAGGAAGGGACCAGATCTAAACTGTTCCCACAAAGTTGAGAGCATGGAATTGTCCAAAATGTCTTGGTGAAGCATTCATACACCTGTGGACATGGAAGTGATTTGAACACCTGATTCCGATCATTCGGGTGGGTGAGCAAATACTTTTGGAAATACAGTGTACATTTATCTGCCACTTTATAAGGTACAAGTGTTCAATTGGTTGTTAACACAAACATATTATCAGCCAATCACATTTCCACAACTCGGTGCGTTTAGGCGTGTAGAGGTGGTCAAGGCAACTCTCTGAAGTGCAAAGTGACCTTTAGAATGTGGATGAAAGGTGATTTAAATGACCTTGAATGTGGCATGTTGTTAGTGCCAGGCGGTGATGGTCAGAGACTGGTGATATTCTGGGATTTTCACACACAATCATCTGCAGGGTTTATCGAGAATGATGGGAAATGGGAAAATATCCACCGAGGGACAGATGTGTGGACAAAAATGGTCTCATTGATGTGAGAGGTGGGCAGAAAGGTTTGAGATGATTGAATGGCAGCAGTAACTCAAATAACCACAACCAAGAAATACTGCAGTAAAGAACGGGAAAGTGATATGTTTTGTCACTATGGATCCTCTGCGTTTAACCCATCCGTGCAGTGAAACACACACACACACACACACACACACTGGTGAAGTGAGCACACGTGCCCGGAGCAGTGAGCAGCCAGCACGGCGCCCGGGGAGCAACTGGGGTTAGGTGCCTTGCTCAAGGGCACTTCAGCCATGACCATGACGCTACTTGGAATCGAACCAGGGACCTTCCGGTCGCAAGGCCAGTTCCTTAACCACAAGCCTACGACTGAGGGGAGGGGATATTGACAGAACAGAAATACAGGTGATAAAAAGATACATACAGAGAAGAATATATAAAAGATAAGGGAGATGAGGATAAGTGGGATCGCCTTATATCCTGACGATCGCCATAGAGACATATGTATTTTAACGTCCATTAGTATGATGATGTCAAAGTCAACAGACAGAAGTGGGAGACAAGACTTTTTTTCACATGAAGGGAATACATTCATGAGGAGGAGGTAAATTGTACATTATTGTGCATGCATCATTGTTTCTTAGTATGAACAATAATCCTAGTAACTAAGAAGAAAAGTGCAAGCTCACAGAGAGTAGAACAGAACTTGTGGTTCAAAGGCTGTAAATAATTCATAATCAGTTTTTAAATTGTACATAAACTGTTATTTAAAAATAATGGTGCCTTATACATTTTATACATAGTACCGCTATCAACAGTTTACTGTAAATCTTTTTGTTTATAAAAAAAGATTTGCCGGTCTGCTCTGTAGTGTATATAAAATCTTAAATTAACTGCATGTCTTAACTAAATTGTGTGAAAGAATATTAACAAGAAAGAACCAGAGTTTTTAGTAATAATGAACCTCTTACAGAAAACAACATGGGTTTATTCATTTTTACTATAGTATTATGAGAGGGGTTAAGATCCTCATTGAGGTTGCGCTGGGGCTGTGATTTACCATGTGTGTCTGCGAATGTATGTCTGTCTGTGTCACTGTGCCTAATTTTTGCCTAATTAGTCTGCGTATAAATCAGAGACGGAAATGGACTTCGGCGTGTTCATTGCGTATGAATGTGTTCAATGTGTGCATTTGTCGTGGGTGTTTGTGTGGCTGGCAGTTCTACGTCTTTTATAATTTGACTGGCGGATCGAAACCGGCATCCAACGGATACTTGTCCCGCACATGCCATGACCCTCACATTAGTGCATATCAGCTGTTTCCCATTCACATACGCAAATTTTAAATGAATGGAGAGAGAGAGCCTTCTGCTTCTTTTCACACTCTCACTCACTGCTGCACACTGTTGCAATGGCAATCAATAAATAGAGAAGAAATAAAGAACAGGCACCTGTCGAATTTCATCAAATGCTTGGAAGGAAGGACCCTGATGAGTTTCATCAAGATTTCAAGAGGAACTAGATTATTTACACCAAAGAGTTAGCTTAAGCAAAAATGGATTTCTCTGAGAGACTTTACCCTAATATACCTACTCTGCAGAATTTAGCTCAGAAAATGGTTAAACGGTGCGACACTGGCCCCGAGTGAAAGCACATTTAACTTGAGCCTGACCCATCTGTCGCTAATCACCGCTGATTAAGCCCATGCGTCCTTGCCACGGTTGCCTGACACATATATTTCTTCTGGGGCGCTGTGATCGGCTGTCTGCCAAGACAGCGCTGCGCACACCCATTGTTGGTGGCGTTGGTGCTCCCCTAATAAAGACATCTCTCTGCACTTACGTCATCTTTTTTGTCTTTTTATAGGGGATGGCAACCACGTCGCATAACACTAAGTAGGTTATTAATAACTTTGTAACATCAAGAATCCGTTCAAACACGTATATTAATAATAAGTAATAAAGCAGGTCTAAAAGAATAATGACTCACCAATCAGTTCGGCTATAGCACTGAAAGGTCCAGTGTGGCTTGTAGAGTTAGTATGTAGATAACGTGGACTAACCTTTAAACAGAGAAAAACCACAACAATAAATCAGCATTAATTACACTCCTTGACATATAATGTTAAATATTTCAGAATGAATGGAGATCCATTGGAGCACATACACCCACAGTGAAGGAGTCAAACAGGCAGTTCACAACACTAATACATCCTTACAAGGACAGCAGAGAAAGCTATATTAAAAATGAAAAATAAATAAAAACATATGCTCAAAAAGAGGACAGCTGGTTTGATAAAGTCCGTCACGATCTAAGAAAAGAACTTAGAAAACTATTGACTCAAAAACAAACAGATCCATCTAACACCAACATACGACTAATTTACTGTGAAACACTCAAACAACATAAACGTACACTTAGAACCAAAAAAGCTCAATATACACAGAAACAACTGACACAGATCAAGGAGTCGATCAACACACACCAGTTCTAAAGCAAACTCAGAAAAAGAGAACATGAAGAATTGGCAATCCAAGGTAAGGGTATCTGGGCAACCCATTTTTAAACACTTTTTGAAAAAGTTGAATTAGAGGCAAACTCAAATAAACAAAGCTCATGCAATTGAAACAAGCTATTAAACATAACCAAAACCCTTAAGACGCCCGGATTATTGAACAATACCTTCAAAATAAAATGAACAAACTGACAGCAAAGAAGGCATCAGGACCAGATGGATTTCTAAATGAAATGTTTCAACTCACAAGCTCTAACTTCCAGCTGGCCATTTTTAAAACTGTTCAATCTGGTTCTAAGTGTAGGATTCGTAACACCTGTTTATACACAGTAGAGTGCAAAAGTCTTAGGCACTTATTTTTTAGTATTAAATTTGTTAGAGATGTTTAATTTTGAATTAATGCATTAATTAAGAATTCTGCATTAATGAGTCTCAGTATACAATGATTTTATTTTTCTAAATACAAATCCGACTCCAAAAAAGTACAAATTGTAAAAAAATGGAATGCAATGATGTGGAAGTTTCAAAATTTCATATTTTAAAGCAGAGAAACAAATGTTTAAATAGAAAAATTCGGTGTTTTAAAATTTCGTGACAACAAAAAATCTCAAAAAAGTTGGCGCAAGGCCATGTTTACCACTGTTTGACATCCCTTTTCTCTTTACAACAGTCTTTAAATGCCTGGGAACTGAGGAGACAAGTTGCGCAAGTTAAGAGAAACAAATGTTAACCCATTCTTGTCTAATGACAGTTACTCAACTGTCTTAGGTCTTTTTTGTCATATCTTCCACTTTACAATACGCTAAAATGTTTATATGTGGACTGTAGGCTGGCCAGGTTAGTACCCATACCCTTCCTCCTTACGCAGCCATGATGCTGTAATTGATGCAGTATGTGGTTTGGCATTGTCATGTTGAATAAGGCAAGGTCTTCCCTGAAAGAGACGTCCTCTGGATGGGAGGATATGTTGCTCTAGAACCTTGATATACCTTTCGGCAATAATAGTGTCCTTCCTAACCCTGCCCAAGCCACACACACTATTGCAACCCCATACCATCAGAGATGCAGGCTTCTGAACTGAGCGCTAATAACAACTTGGGTCGACTAAGGACTAAGACCTCCTTAAGACCTCCGGCCACAGTCTATTTTAAATGAGCCTTGGCCCAGAGAAGACATCTGCACTTCTAGATATTGTTTAGATACAGCTTCTTAGATACAGGTTTACAGAAGAACCTGGACCTGCACGCAGAGCTTTCTACACCAATAAATGACAAACATTCAGAGAAATCGAAATCAGAATTTGGAAGAAAATCTTAGACTCGGTGATTGAACCCATTACGCTGTACAGTAGTGAAGTAATGGGTTCAATTACACAACAGAAATTTTACAAATAGGACAAACATCTAATTGAGACCCTGCTTGTGGAGTTCTGTAAAATGATCTTATGAGTGCACAGAAACACAAAAAAGTGCATGCAGGACAGGACAGGCATCTAATAATCCTAAAAATATAAAAAGAGGGAATTAAATTCTGGTAACACATCATTATGCAGCACTTAATAATAATAATAAAACATAATAATAGCACTTACTATTATTATTATCATCATCATCATCATTATTATTATTATTATGATAATATAACAACATACTGAAGTTTTTGAAACTGCCAGGGAACAGATTCGGTATCACTGAAATGAAACTGAAGCAAAAATGCGGTATCACTGAAATGAAACTGAAACAAAAATGCGGTATCACTGGAATGAAACTGAAACAAAAATGCGGTATCACTGAAATGAAACTGAAACAAAAATGCGGTATCACTGAAATGAAACTGACACACAAATGCGGTATCACTGAAATGAAACTGAAACAAAAATGAAACTACATTGCTCGGGTTCTGCTCCACCTTTAGAGTGCGCTGTTTGATCAGCAGCAGAAATCCATCAATATCCATTACTGAAAATATAGACATTATTTAAACAAGCTAATTCAATCCTCTCAATTTTGTGTAAATATTCTCAATTATATATAATAACACACTAATACTTCTAAATCAATCATCTATCAATATTACTGATCAAGCCTATTACTGCTTATACCAAATTATTCAGCCTTCCGTATAATACCCTTTCAAAATCACAAGACAAAGTGAGGTGCTTGATTTTTTTTGTGTTGTGAAAAGTAAACTTTGGAAGACACAAAGCAGATTTATCTTGTTGTAATTGTTAATTCCTCTTGTAAGGAAAACACACGTGACTTTAATGGTAATTAAGTAAGAAATTGTAATTGTGTGTTATGTATTTTTGATAATCTTGAGGTGTGGATTTGTATTGTGCATGTATATATTTATAGATTGTTATATGTTTATATGGACGTTGAACTCTGCACACTACAGGAATTATATATTTCCTTTATCTCTTTATACTGACTTTAAAATATCTTCTCATTTCAATGTTATAAAAATATCTATAATGTGATTTGGTATTTGTAATTTGAATGTTATTATGATATGTGAATGAATGAATGAATGAATGAATGAAAGAAAGAAAGAAAGTGTGGCGGAAAAATACAACAAGTTTAATAAAACTTACGAGACGTGGTAGTAAAGAAAAGGTTTTTAATCACCCTGAATAAAATAAAAGTAAAAGAAAATAAATGAGAGTCAATACATCGTTCCCAACGGTCAGAGTATTGCTCTGACCCCCTTGTCTTAGGGTCTCAATATATATGTGTATGTGATGTAACTGACTTACAGGGGTTGCCCCTTCTGTTTCTTATCTTCCAGATTTTAGTGCTGTCTGCTGGGCAGACTTGCTCACTCCCTCCACCATATATAATCTTAAATTGCCAGGTTACTTAGGAATTTACGAGTGTTTACAGGTTAAGTGATCAGACCATCCTGTTCTAGGGTGGTGTGAATATAAACAGATCAACAGCAGATAAACAATCTCAAACAGGTTAACTTCCTCGTAAATAAGAAAGTTTGTTATAACAACTAAAGAATACCTGTTATGGAATGATTAAGAGAACACTTAAAGATCATAGGTACATATTAAATTGATAGAAATACAATTTCTCCCACAGTGCCCTGTCTAAGGTTGTTCCTACCTTTGCATCTAGAGATGCTGGGTATAGAAAATGAATTAATAAATAAATGAATGAATGAATGAAAATCCACCAGAGCCCCAAATGCAGGTCCGTTCTACCTACCACTTGTCAAGCACTATTATATTTCCTTCCCGAATTGCAAATCTAGTTACAAATTTAATGCATTAGTAAGGATTTGTGAAAAATATAAGTCTCTAATGTTAAATCGTGGATTTTTTTCATGCGCCACAGGATCTAGATTGTGTTGTTGATTAATAGTTAACAAAACAATGACTGGAAAATCATTATCGTTCAAGTGGAATAACAAACCCCAGATTGTAGAGTTCCATGTGCATTCCAGGACCCCCCGCATGTAGTATTTAATGTAACTGCATGGTTTGTTGTATGTTTATCCTCACTTAACAGATGGCACGTATAAAAAATAAAAACGCATTAGCACACCAATGGGATTTCATTACTCTGGCTGTTGCCTGAACAACATAATTTTGTTTCACAAAACACATACATAGGCTTTTATTAACCGTTAATTATCTCCATGGCAACTTATAACAAACGTCCAATTTAGACTCAAAGAACGCTTGTTCTTTGTAAGTGTTCGGTTTTAACCTGCCACTGTCTCCCTAAATGAGGTGAACAATGGGCTGGTAGTTTGCGGTTGCAGGAGTGTCTGCTGGGAAAACAAACAGCAATTAGGACTGAAGAGAACTGCGGAGAGACACGCAGCTGCTCAACACACAATTATTCTTTCCTCATTAATCACATTGTTTGCTTTTTATTTCAAATGTTCATTTGGAAGCATGAATGCGTGGTGATCCGGAATCTGGAATGTATCTCTGAATTCTCAGTAGCGCAGTTCCCATTACTGAACGATTCCAGGTTAAGAACACATACAACAATGCATTGATCCAGTATATTGAATAATGTCAGCATGCAGACATCAGGGCTAAAAACTCCACATACTCCATATGCATGTTGACCCATTTCCGTGCAGCAGCTCTGGCACTACGTGTCCCTAGTTCTACGCTAACCTCTTAAATCAAACCGGCATCTCTGGTCACTGTGTGAATTTCTTCCTAATGTATTTACGGTTCCTCTACTCCTGTCACAAATAAAACAATGGCACCCTACATTTGAGATACAATTATCCGTAATCAATATCTTTATCCACAGCTGGTGTCCAGTGTACAGGTTAACATTATATGAGAGCCAAATGAGCTTTAGCTGTGTGCCGTTTCTGGCAGGGGTGCGAGTCAAAAAGGTGTAAGTGACATGGATATAATCAACACTGAGGACCTGTGTAACCAACACACCTATATATAGATTCCTTCTTATTCTGTCTGGCAGGGCTAGAGTGAAATGTCAGCATCTCAAAGCTTTTAGGTAGAATTTACTCAGCTTTTATATTCACTTACTTTACCCTGCAACAACACAGTAGAATAACAGAAATGAATGAAATGTCCTACAGCATCATGCTGGTTTAGTGCGGGTTCTAATCTTCAAACATTCAAATAAAGAATATTCAGATAAAAAATAAAGAATAAATCTGTCATCATCAACAGACATGACGAGAATGGCACTTGAGGATTTCGCTAATCATATTAACACTGTTGAAATGTACAGACCCAACGAATTCTGCGATTATCACAGACTATTTAAAATGAACGTATGTGACGCAGCAAGCCGTATCTCATAGAGACATGTCTGTTTCAGTTGGGATCCAGTCCACCATCTTCAGAAAAATACCACATCTTTCTTTGGTGGTTCAAAGAAAGGCTGCACATTGAAAATAATCTGTTTTAACACATCAACTAAATGCTCAAGTGATATTTTCACGGCTGTCATTTTTAGACTTTTACAGACTAGTATTTTATACAGATTTATACAGCTCCTGGTTCTGAGCTCACTCTAGCTGAATGTATGAACTGCTGTCCAATATAAAATAAAAAAGGATCCGGACTGAACCAGACACTCTGCATGATTTATATTTTTAGTAAGAATACAATAAAGAAATATGAGCTTTGTACATTGTAGCTGTATTATATAACAACAAATAAACATTTTATTACAAATGTCTAAGAGATTCAATAATAGCCATCTATAACTGGTAAGATGACACATCAAAATAAATGTTGTATGTCATCTTAAATTCAGGATAGTTGGCTGCATGGATGGTAGAGCTTTTTACAGTGCCCTCTGTCCTGTTTTGCGTCCAGAAGTCTGGCCCCTAATAATACAGTCCACATTGCGATTGTGTCTATACAAGTTATTCTCGGTTCTTCAAGTTTTCTGACTCTCCACGAGTCCTGTTATTACACTTTAGCCTCAATATGAAGCCTTCACAATAACATGAACATGGATTTGTGGTGGTTCAGTACGCGTTTTCTGTTCTGGCCATCGTGTAAATTTTTACAGTACTCATCATTTTCATCGATAAGATCCTCAACAACTTCCAGAGGATGAAGCATAAGCATGAATACGGCTTTCATCAGTCATAGCTATTTGTTTTTCATCACCGCCCAAACAAATAATAAAAATAACAATCTGTTCCAGGATGACTTGTTTTTCAGTTGTTAGGTGGAGAGCTGTCTACCAAGGTCGACTTGAAGCTGCCAACCATGTGTGGTTGAGAGGAGGCCCCTGTTAGTTTCAGCTGATAGTGATGTGGCTTCTGCCCTGCCTTCTTCTTTGGCCTCTCACTTTAACAATTTTCCAACCTGTGCTGTCCCTCTGATGTTTCCATTCTTAATCCTGTACATCCTGGTCTCTCCCAAAGAGAACCTCAACATGGTTCTGCTCTGCCACCTAAAGCTCTGCTTCCTGTCTCTTTGTCAGTGATACTGTCTCCAAACCATACAACGAGGCTGGTCTGACAATTATCTTATAAAACTTTTCTTTAACTTTTGCTGCAACCTTTTTTGTCACATATGACACCTGACACTTTTCTCTATCCACTTTATCCTGTCTGTACTCTCTTTTTTACCTCTTTTCCACACTCCCCAATTCCTTGGACAGTTGGGCCCTAATAACTTACTCCTGAACCTTTGTGACCATTTCTGCCTGTAAACTGCCTGTTCTACCTGCTTCCCACTCATTCATACACATGTATTCTGTCGTGATACAATTTCTATCCCTAATGCAGTCCCACCTCTACCTTGAAACGATCTGTCACTCCTACAGCACGTCTCACCACTGTCATGCTGTTTTCATACATGTCCTGAACCAATATAAAATACTTTCCAGCCACTCCAGACTTTCTCATACAACACCACAGTGCCTCCCTCTGCGCCCTATCATAACATATCTACAAAGACACAGTGTACTTCTTTTTGACTTTCTCTATAGTATTTCATAAGCATTTCCCTCCATTCCTCAGGCATCATTTCACTCTCAAAAATCTCATTGAATAAGCCCTCTGCCCTGCCTTACTGAAGGTAAATTACTTTTTTGGGGCTACCTCGGTCAGTTCCCAGAGGTGCAGGTCGGATGGAATTGGGAGGACATCATAAGCCGATTGGATGAGAAACTTGATGTGGGATGTTCCTGCTTTCCAGAGCTCTGCCCAAGTGAGTATACAGGTATCTGCATGCTCCCACTTCATCAATGCACCTTGTTTGGACATAAAAGCCAACCTGCTGCAGCTCTCTTCCTTTACCTCTGCTCTTCACTTGTTTTGGATAAATCTGCGCTTCTTCTTTCTGAGGGCGAGATCGTATCCTATATTCACAAAATATCCAAGACCTGCTCATCCCTTTGCAACTGACCCCACCAGCGTTTATGCTTTAGTCATGCCTCAGCTTTGTTAAAGGCCTCTTACGCCTGCCACTTCCCTCCTATCTTTATAAGGATCCCTGCTGCTGTAACTTTGGTGTCACTGGAGTGCTTTTACATTAAGACCTCTCTGGAATGGGTGACGTTAATTTTCTCTGTCAGTCCAATAACTTGCACCTTGTTGCTTTATAGACTAACAAAAGCCTCAGCAGTCTTGGCAGGTCTCTATGATTGTAGATCCTGAAGCAGAATCCTTTAAGGAGCTGTAAAAGATTTTGCCTAAACTCTTAACTGGTTACTAATTAAATTGTGATCTCTTCCAGGGCAAAGCGGAACGGCTTGGACACTTTACCCTTCCTCAGCACCAGAGGAAGGCTTGAACAATGTTCTTTGTGCTTGAACAATGTTCTTTCCTAATTTGGGATGCAGACTCCTCTGCATATCTCGACTGAACAGTTACATTCCCTCTCCACCAGATCATCTTCAGGATCTTCCAGAGACATTTAAAGAGCTTTGGGCACTTTTTCTAGACTTTATAGGGGTCGCTGCTGGTCATATCTTGCATTATCTTGCAGCTTTGACCAATTTTTCCACCTCCATCAAGGTTAGTTTAGTGTTGTCAAATTTGGTACTTGGTTCTGGTGGTACCACCAGATTCCTATAAGGTTCAAGCTTGTGGTTCCTCAGGGTGTCACTAAAGGTGGTGTTGAGATGATGGTCGATTTAATTTACAGAAAAAGTGACCTGACCGGTTTGCTTTTGGAATAGTATTTTCTTGGTAAAGTTAAAAAAATTAATAATGAAAGCATTTACACACCATTTCATTGCCTTCTTTCAGTGCCATTCAGCCCCCTCAATGTTATAAGTCCTGCATTATGACAGGGCAGTCCTTTCGTTTTCCTCGGCCATCTTAAACTGGTGTCTCAGGGATTAAACTCCTGTCTCTGCTGGCTGATATTGGCTTCTTGCCGATTGAGCCTTGCTGGATTGCTTATTCCTAACATTTTTTCGATGCTGAACTGCTCTGCTCCCATGATTATAACTGTCTTTAGAAATGGCATCCAGGCATATGTCTACATCCTTATCCAGCTTTAGCCACTCCTTGTTTTTTTAAGGCAGGCAACTTCACCCTGCGTTGATTAAATTTCCTGCTTGTTGGAGGGACTTGGACTGCTTGGACGTTCTGGATACTGTAGGAAAATTCTGGAACTGGCTTCTTCTCTGTCTGACTAGGTTCAGCCATAGAAACAGACTGCTATTCCAGGGCATTGCCTCACTTGGTCCCTTCACTTGGTTCAGGTTTTTGCAGGCCTTTCCACAGACCGGGCTTATATTCCTTTAACTGTTTAATGGGAAAATTTCCAGTCCAAATGGGATGATCATTCTTCCCTGGTATAAGAATGACTGGGTGTGTACTTCTGTGCGGTTAATTATAGCTTGATTTAGGTGTAATCCAGTTTGGGGTACCAAGACTTCCTGCCTGACTGCTGTCACTCCAAGCTGTCCACTGTCTTTTCAGCTATCATCAATCTTTTTGTGAATGTCCTCAATTGGCACGGGGCAGTCGTAGGCTTGTGGTTAAGGAACCAGCCTTGCAACCAGAAGGTCCCTGTTTTGATTCCAAGTACCGACAAGTTATGGCTGAAGTGTCCTTGGGCAAGGCATCTAACCCCCCGTTTGCTCCCCAGGCACTGTGCTGGCTGCACTTTCATTTGTCAAGAATCCCAGGTCATAGGGGGAATTGGGTCTTTAATCTTTATACTTCCTTGCCTGGGTGACCCAGCCGGGGTTATCAGTCCCTGGCTTGTGTCCAAGTGGCATGTTCCACAGATCTCCCCACGGTCCTGACGTCCTCTCTGTGGTCTCAAGGAAGTTTATTTTGGCTCTCTTCAACTGTAATCCTTTATTCCAAAGAGTTTGAGGGTTTGCAGTAGTGACTGTCCAGCAAAGCCTCTGCACCTAACTTTGAATGGCTCACAGCAGGCTTTCCAGTCATTGTGTATTTGGCCCTTTACTCTGGTGGGCCTCTTCAATTCCATCTTCAATTCAATTTTATTTTATTAATAAAGGACAATGGACATTTTCCATAGCATCTTTACAGAAACATTTTATCCCAGATAAACAACTGTGGCAAGGAAAAACTTAGGAAAGAATAAATATATGCAAGAAATAAGCAAGAAACCTTGAGAGGAACCAGACTCATAAGGGAACACCTCTCATTTGGGTGATACAATATAATCTGTATACATGTAATACCTAAATCTATAACTAGCAATTATAAATAATATAAACAAAATTAATAAAAAAGTGATGATGATGTTGAGATATGGGCAGTTGGAGGGAATCCGGCAAACGCAGGGTCGCTGATATATCCTGGTGCCTCTGCCTTATTAGGTGTAGCTTATCCAAAAGAGTTGAGAAGTGAGAGAGGCTAGAAAAAAAGAAAAAAGGGAGAAAAAAGATAAAGGGAAAGAAAACAGAGTTAGATACGATCCACTAAGTAATGGTCAATCCAAAAACAAGTTGTGCAGAAAGCAAGAAGAAACTCTGGCAGACTAGCAATATGACCACATAACTACAGGGTAAAAGAATTAAAGAATGATCTGCCCCCTGCTATGGCCGTCATAATAGGAGATTTTAGAAAATTTGGGTCAGCCGAGGCTTAATAGATAGAGTAAAGGGCTGGGGACCCAGAGATTGCTGGTTCAAACCCCACTTTAGGCAAGTCATGGCTGAAGTGCCATTGAGCAATGCACCCAATCCCCAACTGCTCCCCGCCTCAGTGAGGGAAGCACACTGTTCCAGGTGTTCAGCCCTGGATGAGTTAAATGCAGAGAAAGACTTTCCCTATGGGAACCAATAAAGTATAAATTATTATTATTATTTATTATTATTATTATTATTAAAAAGCCTGAACATTTTGATCCAAGCGGGCGTGGTGGATCATAAGAAAATAGAAGTGCACTAATGTACTGTTGCGCGAGACCGTTTACTGCCTTATAAGCAAGAAAAAGTATTTTATAGTCAATACAAAATTTGACCAGGAGCCAGTTAAGACAGGGGTGATATGTTGATATTTTTGAGTTCTAGTAAGAATTCTGGCCGCTGCATTCTAAATTACTGCAATTTGTTTATGCACCTACTAGACAACAGGGCATTACAATAATCCAACCTAGAGGTAACAAAAGCATGGACAAGTTTTTCTACATCAATTAGTGCCAGTATATTTCTGATTCTAAGATGCTATCAGCACGAGATTCAAGGAAATGTCTAGAATCAATAATCACACCAAGGTGTTTTACAGATGTACATCGTGTAATTGAAAGACCAGAGATAAATAAAGAATGAGTAAAGAGATATAAAAAAGAATCAGAAAC
>JAOUQT010326115.1:0-13775 GCA_025769995.1 Xyliphius kryptos
GGGGTGGAGAAAGCAATGGCAAACTACTCCACTATACTTGCCTAAATACTTCGTGAATCACGATTTATGAAGTGACCAAGAGTCGGCTACGACTGATCGGGATAATCAATCAATATATGTATTATATATATGAATTATACTATGTTCTCTAGTATACAAAGTCAGGACCCCAGTAGTATCACTACAGAGCAGATATTATTTGGCCGGTGCATTATTCCTATCCCAGCAGTGTCACTGAAGTGTTTAAATGAAAGTAGTCATATAGCTTTATTTGTCATATAAATTATAGCAGGTACAATGTACAGTGAAATGAGCCATACTCCCATCTATACATACAATATGACAAGTGTGGGGGACGGGAAGACATAAATGAGAAAAATCTGAATATGGAATACAGTGGGAAAGATAGGAGATATAAAAAAACCCCAGCCCCCAGAATATACTCCAAAACCACAGTGTGGGACCACCAGAAAAAACCTCCTTCATGTACAGGGAAAATCCAGCTTCAAATAAACGGCCATCCGTTTGCAGCCATTGTTACGGGTTTCCTGGGGACCTGGGGATTCAAGCAGTGAAGGCGTGTTAAGGAGGAAACAAGGGAACAACAGATGAAACCACAGCAGCACTGCTGCAGTATAACCCCCTCATCGCATCAGTGTCACTGCAGAACTGACAATAAACAATCCACCACCCAAATGAACCAACAGGGCACTAACAAAAAACAAGAGAACAGACGGACTACAGTCTGTAATCGTAAAACTACAAAGTCTATCTATATGGTAGTTCATCTTGTGATCTAATTCCGCTTGTTGTCATCATCTCAGATCTGTCAGAGATCGAGTCTTATCGATCATATTCGCCTCAGGATGACCGGCGAGGTCACCACTCCGATATCTCCTCACACTCTTCCAATGAACGGCTTCGAGAAAAACCCAGGTGAATTGAGTCTGAATGGGAATGCAGTTTAACAGTTTACTTTGTCGTTTATATCTCTATATCTTTGTTATACATGTCACTTTGTTCGGTGTCCGTACTGCTGATGGATTAAAATAATCATTTCTGCTTAATTCGTAAATAGAGATGACCCTCCAAACAGAATGGTAAGGATGGGGGCGATGCCGACGCCGTTTCATGCCGCATCTGATGATGACCTGCCGCCTCCTCCTCCTCCAGAAATTGATGAACCTGATGATGATGAACCACCAGGTAACAATGTGTTTGTGAATGTTCTGCAACTGAAAATGTTTGCTAAAGCTGATGGACCTTCTGGAGAACGTTGAATTTGGGTCCTTACATGGATATATAACGCTTATTCTGCAAATATTTTGTGTTTTTTTATTACACCAGTATTCAGTGCCTATAAATATGACCTAAAAGACTCAGCCTTCTTCTTTATCTTGCTGGCTATATCTTTATTAATTAGTTCCCCAAGGTGAGGCACTGTCCTTTTTTTTAAAGTTGTGAGAACGACATAAAAAAATAAAGAGGGCGCCCTCTCTGGAGGGTTACGCGGTAGCTTAGTGGTCTGCACTTGGGGGATCCGGGTTTGGATCCCAATTTGGGTTTACATGTACTCTGCGTGGGTTTCTTCTGGGTTCCCGGTTTTCTCCCACAGTCCAAAAACATAGATTCATGGTAAATTCATCACTTTATATTGCCCCATAAAATTTGTGTGTGGGTGAGTGTGTGCCCAGCGAAAGATTGGTGCCCTGTCCTGGCTGTATCTGTGCAGCGCTTGAAACGTTCTCCCCTGGATGGGCATGGGGCATTTTCTCACCTTTCCCAATTGAGGGCGCCAGAGCATCTCCTCTTCATTTCATTCACTATTTTTGTAGTTACAGCTCCTGTGGTAAGTGCTGCCCCCAAACTAAGTGTTCCACCAAAAGTCAAAGGTGCTCCAAAGGTCCTCCTGAAGCCGAGTGCTGAAGACCTGGAGCTCTATGGGTCAGTACCAACTATGATTCAGCTGTTACTGTGAACCCCATATGCTTCCTTCAATCCTAAAGGTGGGTTGAATGTGGCGTTTCGCTGTGTCTGCACAGGCCGAGCACAGGGATGGTGCGCTTCCAGAAAGGAGAGAGCATTGGCTTGAGTCTTGCCGGAGGGAATGACGTGGGTATTTTCATCGCTGGTGTTCAGGAGGACAGTCCGGCCAAAAGGGAGGGGCTGTGCGTTGGAGATCAGATCATGAAGGTGAGTTTTCAACACTTCTGCATGTGTTGGTCTTAGTGGTTAGGTCTTACATTGTGGTGCTCTTACCTTACGGCAAAAAGATCCTAGAGTGTAAAAGTTTGCATGTTCTTCCTGTTTCTATGTCATGCAGAGTTTAAAAACATGGTAGTAGGGGAACTGCTGAAACTTGCCCCTTGTCTGTGAGTGTCTGTGTGTGGTTGCATGAGTAGCCAGGTTGTTTTTCTTTGTGAGGACCATGCTTTTTTTTTTTAGAGGCTCGTCCTTCTTGAGCTCATGACATTTTAATCAATCAGTACATAAATGTATTTTTACCTTCTGCAGGTGAATAACATGGATTTCCGAGGTATGGTGCGAGAAGATGCTGTGTTATACTTGCTAGAGATTCCAAAAGGAGATGATGTCACCATCCTGTCACAGAGCAAACCTGAAGGTACCCAGGAACTGTTCCAAATTGTTAAATTTCTGAGATGGGCTTTGTTGTTCTAAAGTTTCATTCTGAAGTCCATCTGTTTCTCTACATACTTTGTTTTCCAGTTGCCTTTACTCTGTTCTCTGATCTACAGAATGTAACTGTAGAACTACAGATTCTATAATGTTCTTTTTTTTCAGTTTATAAGGAAATTGTGGCGTCAGACAGAGGAGATAACTTCTTTATCAGAACCCATTTCGAATACGAGAAAGAGACTCCCCAGGGTCTGACGTTTTCTCGAGGGGAGGTTCTAAAGGTGGTGGACACCTTGTACAATGGGAAGCTGGGCAGCTGGCTCGCCATTCGTACCGACAAAGACAACCAGCTCCTGGAGAGAGGCGTGATTCCCAGCAAGAGCAGGTGAGCGTTGGTGCACTGTCCCGTTCTGCCAAGATAAAATGTGCCGAGCACAAAACCCATTGAAACAGAAATGTCATGTAACCGTGTGTTATCTCTACGGTGATCCCTCTGGGAATGTTAAAACACTCTGGTTCTTCATAGAGCTGATCAGATGGCCAATGTGCAAAACGCCCAGAAAGGATCGGCCAATGACCGAGGAGATTTCTGGCGCCTCAGGGGTCAAAGAGCCGCCAAAAAGAAAGACCTGCGGAAAAGCAGGGAGGACCTGACAGCCAACCCCATAATCACGCGATTCCCAGCCTATGAGCGGGTGGTGCTAAGGGAAGGTTGGTTAACTGCAGCAAATCACCTGACAATATACTTGAAAGTCTTTTTATTAAATGTTTTTGACTCTTCTATTGTACATTGTTATTTTGCAGCTGGGTTCAGAAGACCCGTGGTTCTGTTTGGTCCAATTGCAGACGTTGCCAGTGAGAAATTAGCCAACGATCTGCCGGAGGAATTTGTTACTGCAAGTGAGTGCATTAAAAATGGTGTCTTCAGTGTTTAGTGCATAAAATTATTATATTCCACTGCTTTCATTCTAAAATACGACTGAGCAAGACTCTGAACCTTCATTGCTCCAAGTAGAGAGATGAAGTTGCTATGGTTCTCGCTGGAAATATAAACTCAGTCTTGTATCCTTCCACAGAGCGGGAACCCAAAGATGCAGGTACTGAGAAATCGTCCGGCGTCGTCAGACTGAATACGGTTCAGCAAATCATCGAAGAGGTAAACTGGATGGATCATCCTGACAGTTCCTCAGGTCTGTTCCTGTGACGCAATAAATACATAACGACTCTCCTCTCACAGGACAAACATGCTCTCCTTGACGTCACTCCCAAAGCCGTGGACACCCTGAACTACACCCAGTGGTACCCCATCGTGGTCTTCCTCAATCCAGACAGCAGGCAGGGGGTGAAGACTATGAGGAATCGTTTAGCGTCAGGATCCAACCGCAGCTCACGCAAACTCTACGAGCAGGCCGTCAAGCTGAGGAAGACCTGCTCGCACCTGTTCACTGGTCAGTGTGTAAAGAGTCTTGATTTTGCAGTGTAAGTAATTATATTGTCTTAAGAGCATGTCCTGACCCCGTGCCCCCCCCCACAGTAAGTGTATAAGCAAGAAGGCCTGGGATTTAGCTCTTGCTTAAGACGAGCATAGGACTTTTCTATTTGGAGTCTGCATATTCTCATCTTACTCTGGATTTTCTTGATGGTCTCCAGACCACTCCCACATTCTAAAAATATGCACGTGGATAACTACTTAATGGTTCTATCAGATGCTGTACTCCTCAATGATCCAGAACTCTTTTAACATACGGTTGTGTGTTTCTGTTCAGCCACGGTGGAACTGAACTCCGCTCATGATGCCTGGTATGGAAGCCTGAAAGACACCATTCATGAGCAGCAGAACAAAGCGGTGTGGGTGTGTGAGAGCAAAGTAAGAACCTTATTTGCATATTGGATCTTTTCCATGTCCTCCTGCGTTACCGCTGGGTAATGATGTCATCACTGTGTTCAGCTGGACATCGGAGAGGAAGATCTCGACCTCCAAGATGACCGCATGTCCTACCTGTCTTCCATGAGCGCCGATTACCTGAGCATGGACAGCCGTCTGACCAGCGACTATGACGACACAGCGGATGAGGGCGGAGCCTACACAGATAATGAGCTAGATGAGCCGGTTGACGAGCCACTGGTATCAGGGACCAGCCGCTCATCAGAACCTGTACTTTCTGAAGATGTGAGTCTTGATTTGTTATGCTTCTCCAGACCGGATCACATACAATCAGTGTCTGACCTCATTGTGTTCTCGCCCCTTTTGTCTGTTCTTCCTGCAGAGACCTGCTCCCATACCCCGCATGAAGCGGGCAGGCAGCAGAGAAGTGTTACGAGACCCCAGCCCTCCTCCCTCCTTTGTCCCAGATCCTCCCAGAGTAATTTTTTTTTCTTGTTTTCCTGATGTGCAGATGGTGTGTTTTGCACCACCCTTCCATCCTCCTTCACATCTGTAAGTTCACGTTCATCCACATGTGTTGCAGGTAAAATCTCAAATCCGAGCCAGTGACTCCCACTCCAGCAGCACGGTGAGCAGTGACATACCCACCAGCCCCAAACCGTTACCACCCCCTGTGGCCCTGAAGCCCAGTTTCCTGGCGCGAGCTGGTCAACCTCAGGATCCTCCGTCAGATATGGGGGATCCCGCCAGCCGCTCATTAATGGGAAAGATCAAAGCCTTCGAGCAGATGGACCACCTGGCCCGGGCACAAAGAATGCACGAGCTGCAGGAAGCTGAACACGCTCGGGTAAGTGCTGCCTTATCACAACCGCTGCCATTTTTATGTACCAAACATAAGCGTTACAGAGACCTCAGTTGTTTGTCTTTACTGAAACACACGTGAACCTGTTTTGCCCCCCAGTTGGAACTGTCTCAAAGGCATCCGGATATTTACGCCGTTCCTGCCAAACCGAAGCCCAATCCCCACCGGCCTCAGCCTATTGGGTAAGTGCGCTGCTGTCACCGCCATCCTGTAGTTCTGCATTACACTGTGATGGGTTTCAAGCCTCACACTCTCTTAAACTCTTAGTTCCAGCTCTAATCAGGGTGGCACCGCTGACGATGCAGAAAGTCGCCGTGGCTACTACAACCCCCAGAAATATAACGACACTGAATTATAGGTCCGCGATTCGGCAGGAGAGTCGAAAACAGTGTTGCATTCTATCTGTATGTTCCAGCACAAGCCCTCTTCTTCTTTAGAGCAAAGTCCTACATGTTGATATTTCCTGTTTGTACCAGCAGGCTGCTCTCTCAGTGACCAGGACTTTTTATTAATAAGACCATACAGTCATCCAGGTAACATAACACCGACCATCCTGAACGCTCTCTCATTGCAGTACTATTTCTCGTCCCACTGATAAACACGGAAATGTATTTTTATATGTGCATCATTTTTATGAAGACTTTTCTTCGGTTCTTTCGACTGTTTTTGTTACACGGTTGTTTAATGTGTTTCTCAGTTTTACTGAAACTAACCCTTCACACCTTAACTATATCATCAGATACAGTTCTCCTCCGGTGCTCTTTAAACTATTACTATTAGAGGGAACCATCAGAACCTAAAGTGTAAAGAAAGGTACCATCAGGACCTAGAACATAAAACACAGGTGGGGAACAGTCAGCAACTGCATACATAGTGCACCTTGATGGTAGATTCATGCATAATTTCATGTAAAGGTTTAATCTGTCTGTCTGTCAGTAAGTGAGCATTTCCTTTATTAACTTTTTCCTACAAATTAAAAAAAATCTATTTTTGCAGAATAAAATAAATCTGCATTTATATATATATATATTTTTTGAATTCCAGTTTAAGATTCATTGGACTGAATCATAATCAGGAATGTGTACATTTACCATTAAACAATAAAACATGGAACACAGTTCTAATGAATTGATCATGTAAACCTCGACCGTTTATTAGAGTGAGATACTGAATTACCGCTGCAGGTGCGACAAGGCTTCTGCCTTTTTCCTTTACATTTTTAATGTGTTGCTTCATTTAAACATAAAAATATTATCTGTAATATGTATTAAAGCTTGATTTTTGAGGTCCGTCCTATTTCTGTACGCTTCTGTATTCCCTCCCTGCAAATGTGGAATTTCTAAAATCATTGTTTTTTTAAGCCTTTTCAAGATCAAATGAATAAACCAAACACTAAAGCATTGTGTCATACTTCATTTATTGTCATTAACAGGATTAAGTGTAGAACAGAATTCATCAGTGTTTATAACCTCCTTTTACCTCCTGCAGGGCTCGTTGACCTCCGGATCAGTTTAGGGCCGGTGTTGAAATATTATATCAGTTTCCAGTCTTTGGTTGTATTGTATGTGTTTGTGGCCTGTTAGCCCATATTAACAGTTATGCTAATCCAAGTTCCTTTTTTTGTGACAAAAGCATACTTGGCACAAGCCCTTTAAATACATGACAATGTTCCTTTATTCAAAGCAAAGCCACCATAACTAGGACAGTTTATGCTCGGTAACATTTCTGAGTGATGTAGTGGTGGGGTAACTCGTGCACTTCTGTCATTCTTCACTGATGTTCGGATGTCAGTTGGGGTGGATTAAGGCAGGGCCAACAAATTTTGAGAGAGATTTACATTGAGTTTATAAATCTGTAAGTCACAGATGTTTAGAATGTGAATGAAGGGGAGTGGTAGTAAGGTTGCCACCTTTTAGAAATTAAAATAAGGGACCCATACCATGGCTGTTCTGGACCATGACCACCACGGGCCTGACTTTTGATTATGAGATTCTTAGTGATGATGGGTTTTATTTTGTGCCGTGTTTTGATCAAGGACTGATCAAAAAAGGAATTAGTAACATTTGGAGCTCAGAAGGCTTTACTACCAATAAACATATTCTCTTATAACGTGCAGCAAATAAAATACTTAATGAAATCTGTTTGGGTGGGGTGTGCAACAATGCATTAAAAAAATTACTAATGAATTAAAATAAGTTAATGTAAAGTGCATAACAAGCTGTGGTAACCTACAGAAGTTATGTCTGTTTTATGACTTGAAAGGAAGTCAGGTCTTTAAAATTGTTAATTTACAATATAAACACAATTTATGATCACTGAACGTTCAAATATATAAACATATTAACACAAAATAGACAGCACAGACAGCTTTTAGAAAATCTATATAGTATATATTACAAATATAATTGTTTATTATACCTAACTGTAAATCCATTTGCATCATTAATTCTATAAATGTCCATATATGTATATTTTGTTGTGTTATTCTACTGTGTGTTAAATTACTGATCTTTCATTAGACTTTAAAAACTCAACATCCAATACAATCAGACCACCATATTCTATTAAAGTGAGCTGTTTATGAACCAAAATCTTCTAACAAAAGCCTGTTCGTTTCGTTTTTTGAAGAATCACAGTCCTTCAAAACGTGTTAAAGTAAGTTTGGGATGCGTAAAATAAATTTGTGCGTCTATGTAATTTTTGGGTGTAAATTGGCAATAGCGCCCTCTGAGGTCACAGCAGAACCTGATTGTTGCAGAATTCAGTGTTACACCTGTGTTTTGAAAAGTGGGCTCAGTGAAGCAGAGTTGATGTGTGACCAGACATGTTTATTGGAAATACGGAAATGGTTTAGTGCGGGACGATTCCGTATTTTATGGGACGGGTGGCAACCCTAGGTAAAGGTGAAGAGGAGCGGGTTCAGATGTAAATGGGCTGCTCCTGGCCGGTTAGCAGTCGATACATGGCAGCAGGCATCGTCTTCATATGGATCTTAAAAAAAAAAAAAAAAAAAGAAAATCTTTATGAAAACACTTTGGTCCTACACACACACATATATAGTATTTACACTGCTCAAAAAAATAAAGGTAACTAAAATAACACATCCTAGATCTCATGGAAGGAAATATTTTAGTTGAAAATTTTTATTTAGTAGAAAATGAAAAGGAACAAAATAACACAATGATCGAAATGATTATCCCATGGAGGTCTGGATTTGAAATCATGGCAAGCATTGAGGTTGGCGGGTGTGAGGTTACAGACTTTAGTTCCCATTGAGGCTCATGGGTTAAAAAGTCTGCCCACCTCGATTAGAGGATAACTAACCCAAACTGTACAACAGATGAGCTACTGTTTCTGTTTTTACATCCACAAAGTGGAGTAATAATGTGGATGTGTATAACAGAGTGTACAGTGAGTGGACACAGTTTCTAATTCATTCTGATCCAGGAACTGGAAAGGAGTAAACAGGAACTGTGCATTAATACATATAAAGGTGCATTTCCTGTGGAGGTATGATAACTAATTCTCACTCTGATCTGAAATAAAATGTGTATTTGAATTCAGATACTGTTTTTATGTTATTAGGGAAGGACACCGTACCTCTCCTACTGCACTTGAAAGGATTTGCACAATTTTTTCATGCGGCGTGGCCACAACACTCTGCCCGTTAATCTCGATGATGCGGTGACCTACTCTGACTCCGCCCCTTTCTGCTATACCTCCTCTCATCAGACTGCAGATCTGCAATCAAGAAAATAACAGAACATATGAGTCGAGCATAAAGATTCACTATAGAAACAAAAGCATTAGCAGCAGCTGGTAAAAATGTGGCAGTTGGCTTCACATGCCATGATGCAAGCTTGAGATTTTAGTTCTCAGCAGGTCAAAATGCAATGAATTTACCCAAATGTTTTTAAAAACAACGTAAGTTCTCAGTTTATAGCAGAATGTCTTATTTTTGTTGGCTGCAGACAGAACGTCATCATCACTGTGACTTTATGTCTATAATTGCTGCTGTTCACACCATGATGGTTCCTATAGTGAAGTAATGTCTTATCTTATTATCTACCACTTAAATCTTTACTGGGGAAGTTCCCAATGTCCATCCAGTGAAGAATGTATCGGATGCTGGCAGATACATCCAGGACAGGGAGTTAACCCATCACTGGACACACACTCATTCACACAGAGACACACTATTTGTGGCAATTTAGAGCAGCCAGTTTACCTTGAATCCATGTTTTTGGTCTGTGGAAGGAAACCAGAAAACCCAAAGAAAACGGACACAAGAAAAACCTGGAAACTCCGGATTTGAACCTGGATTCCATGCTTACCACTACACCACCCGTAGTAAGTAATGGACAATTCAAAATCTCTAAATAAGAACTTATACATTTTTTTGCTCTGTGCTAAAAGCTGTAGCTGTAACAATATCTGATCCAGGATGACCCACAATGCCATTCTGTACACTGAAGCCCAGCTGGTATCGGAGGTCCGGTCTGCGGATGAGGACCATGGTGACGGGAGGACATCGGACAATGTTCATCTTGATCCTGGATTGAGACTTTAGCCCCTGATAAGAAGGAGGTATGCAAATTAATTTTACATTCGAATGCCCTGATCACTTTTAAAAAATGAATAAAGCTGGTTGCTATGGTGTTGCTAGGTGGGTGTACTGTATACTTCTGTTTCCTTTACATTACTGTGTCTGAAGGGTTTATAACGAGATTCTAGGAGTAAAACAGATTTTTACTGTCCAACTCAGGACTTGGGACAAATGAGTTTATTATCTTACAGCCTCCCCTTTAAACTCTGTGGCAGTTTATAAAAGTCTTATTAAAAAAAAATTTTCGGTGCATAAAAAATGTTAGTTATTGCTGAAGCACCCATTGGAGCTTCAGTATTAAATCAGCACACGTCCAAGCCTGTCTTTAAGTTTGCCCATGACCATTTGGACCAGAGGAGTCATGGGAGAAAGTTCTGTGGTCAGATGAGATCCCCACTGTGAAGCATGGGGGTGGAAGCATCATGCTTTGGGGGTGTTTTTCTGAACATGGGACAGGACGACTGCACTATAACAAGGAGAGGATGACCGGGGCCATGTATTGCAAGATTTTGGGGAACGACTTCCTTCCCTTAGTTAGAACATAAAAGATAGGTTGTGGCTGGGTCTTCCAACATGATATTGACCCAAAGCAATCATCTCCTCGAAAAAACCAAGGAGTGGCTCCATAAGAAGCATAGCACGGTTCTGAAGTGTCCTAGCGAGTCTCCAGACCTAAACCCTATAGAAAATCTTTGGAGGAAGCTCAAATTCCGTGTTTCTCAGCAACAGTTTTTTTATGTCTCCTACAGTGGACATGCACCTAAGATGAAAATTTAGACCCCTAAATGATTTCTAAGTCGGAGAACTTGCAAAGTCACAGGGTGTTCAAATACTTATTTTCTTCACTGTACCTACATAACAACAAAAAAAACTGACTACCACTTAACCAGAATAATGGAACTGACTGCACTACTTTATTAGATATAAGTATATTTTTTAATATTTAAGTATAAATAAAGTTTGTCTTTGCTGTGGGAGTGTTAGTTCATCAGATCCATCATATCCAGCTTTATTTTAAAGCTAATCCTAACAGGAAGTCCACATTTCAATGAGGAACTCTTACTTTAATGATGCTCTGGCAGGTGGAAAGGGGCAGCCCCACCAGACTTGTGCCATTCACTGTCATGATCTGATCGCCGATGTTGAGTTGGCTTGATTTCGCCGCAGGCCCTGCATGCATGAGGCTCGCTATGATAACGGTGGGCAGGATGGAGCCCCAGCCAGACTCCACAATCACCACGCCCAAAATTTTCCCCTTTTGCTTCTCTATATAGACCTGTTACAGTAAACAGGTAATATTCAAAGTTAATTTATTTACCAGCTTTTTACTAGTTGCTTAAAACCTTTCACACAATAAACTCATGAAGAGTTTTTAAAATATGTTTTATGAGATAAGGACGGTGTTCCACTCACATCCCTGCAGTTTTCAGACTTGGAGAAATGGATGAGGTCGTCATTGTACATGTCCTGAGTGTTGAGCAGATCGCTGTACTCTCTCTGGCTTAAATCCTCCGGATCGATACCGTTCGCCCGCAGAAACTCCTGATACGCCACACTAAAAGCCTGACCGATTGACTGGGCGATCAACTGAGCCTGCAGACACGGAATAAAGAAGAGGAAGAAAATGTGAAACATGTTGGTAGAACCAAAAACAGGAACTGAGATTCAGGCTTGAAGTGTTTCTATTTATAATCCTACAAAAAATGAAAAAGTATAATAATAATTATAATAATATCTTGTACACAAAACCAATGTCCTAAACAGCTGGGCACCAAAAAAATACTAAACAATTCGTGGAAATCTTCATTTAAATGTAAAAAAAAAAAAAACAAAGAAAGATTTTCTTTGTGCTCTGGATCCCATCTGTGTGATGTCCTTCCTGTGTCAGAGTGGGTTGTTCCTGGGGTCTCCAGTTTCTCCCACATCTAAAGACACGCTGATGAGTAAATTAGAGATGCTAATTTGGTTTGTGGCGCCCCCTACAAACCAAAAGACATCTTCATGTCTCGAGCACTGGTGGACAGTTATTCAGGTACGGCATTATTTATTAAGACATGCAGCAAGAACTAGAACTGATGCTCACATCCTCAGACTCAAACACATGGCAGACCATCCTGTACTGCAGATGTTCGTCCCGTGCCGGGTTCGAGTGCTGGACAGCCGAAGTATCCAGCTGCTCTTGAGCACTGTGGGATTTAATCATCTTCCTGCGTGCCATCAAAACCACCATATTTCCAATATCAGCAATGTATGAGATGGTTCTCAGAGGATGGTCCATCATGGTCTCCTGTGTGGATTTGGAGGCAGGTTATTGATCAACAATGAGAATAGCAACCAAAGATTCTGAGTATGAAGATGTTAAAATTCCTAACCAAGAAACTGCTGCATGAAGAGGAATGGCAGGAAACGAGTTTCACTCACCTGTGTGTCAACGTTGAGAACTTTAATTCGCTGAGTCGACACAAACAGGTCCACCTCAGTAGCGGATGCTGACTTCCCCCCCGCACCCTGTTACTCAGAGACAAAACGTGTTTAGAGTTTTACACAGAGCTGCTCAAAGGCTGACTATAGAACATGAGATAAGATGCTCAAGAACAGTGTTAATAAGGATGCTCTGTGAACACTGTTCCAAACTCAGTGAGCAAAAAATAATCACAGAGTACAACTGAGAGAGCGACCGTATCCAAAGGGCATGGTGTGATCCATGGGTAGGGGGGTCTATGTGATTGGCTGGAGAACAACTGGTCATACAGAAAATCAGCAGCACATTTGGAAAACATGGTGGGTGGGTTGTCATGGTGAAGAAACCCTGATGCTACGACAGAAATCCCATCAGCAGGTCCATGGTTTATTAGAGTGACACCAGTTGCCCTAAGGATCATAACTGTCCCTCGGTATCAGCATTTTGTCAGTCATATCTGTTTGTATTGTCCAGATTTTTATAAAGTAAAAAGTACTTTAGGAGTTAATTTAGGAAACATCACAGAAAAGATTAGTGTTCACTTCTTCTAAACACTGTACAGTGTCAATTTGTACAGGTACACGAACATGAAAATGACATTAGTCACCTATATTTACAAAAAAGGTAGAACATGTGACAATGTTACTCTAATTTTACTGTAAAACTACAGACACTGTCCGAAATCGCTTACTAAAGCAATAAGGCACGAGAGGGCGTGCATTCTTGTGAATGAACCACAGGAAAGCGGTGTTATTAGACACGACGGGCAACTGGAGTGCCGTTAAACCTCTTTCCGTGGTTTATTCACAATAATGCACTGTGATTAAAAAACAAGGTTTAATTCATAAATGCATTTACTGAATGCAAAATTGCTAATAAACTTGCCTTCCGTTACATAATCCAGTCCGTTTTTTAAAATGAACCCTGATGCCAAGTAAAAGGTTTCTTTAACAACCAAATACTGCCATATAGTGGCCAAATTACAGAAGGAAGTTTTAATGATATTTTATATCATTTAGAGGTGTGGGTTATTGTGAAAATATAAAACGGGTAGTTCTGGTCTTTCATTCTAATTGGCTGAACCGCTTGTCAAGCTGTGGCATTATTCACAATAACCCACACCTCTGACCGCTTCACATTCTTATAAATGGGTGATATAAATTAAACTGTTTTTTATAAAGTTTTTGTAATTTGGCCAATAGATAGCAGTATTTGATTGTTAAAGAAACCGGGAGTGGTAGCGCAGTGGTCAGGGAGTGGTAGCTCAGTGGTTATGGTGTTGGACTATCAATCTGAAGGTTGTGGGTTCAAATCCCAGGTCCAC
>JAOUQT010326124.1:0-24592 GCA_025769995.1 Xyliphius kryptos
CACACACACACACACACACACACACACACACACACACACACACACACACACACATACACACACACACACACACACTATTCTAACAGGTCTGATCCAGACATATTTAAATGTATTATCAGTTGAGCTGCTCAGACCTTTGTCATGTTCTCTTATATAACATCTGATCTGTTACATAAATAATAATAATAATGAATAGATTTGATCTTAAAGGCAAAGCGCCACCTAATTCTGATTTCACACTATTTAACCTAAAAACTAAAAGTGAATATAAAATTTTAAAAACATTTAGTTTACTTTAAAAATTGCAGAGTTTAAGTAAATCGACAGAAAAACAAGAGGTCGCTACAGAGATTCCAGGATGTTACCGCGTGATGTCACAGGTGGAATACAGTGAATAACGGTGGGATGACCGAGTCGGACTGTAAATGATCCAGCGTTCCATTCAGAAGACATTTTTCAAATAGATCAAAAGGATGAATCTGCAGGGACTGTGGGGGGCGCTGTCTTTAATAACAACATTTAGCCGTTTAGATTTGTGTCAGAGGCAGAAGAGACCACCAGAGGGCAGCAGAGCACGACCTGAGCCCGTTATCAGAACTGGGCATTCTGACAGGTAGGAAGCGGGCTCTTTAACACCTCTCGCTAACTTCCATATTGTTGGAAAACCACACGGTTACGGCGGCGCGGCAGACTTTGTGTGTGCGGCTTTTATATGCCGCAGGAAGAGAGAAAGAGGGGAGCGGGACTTATAGCGAGCAGTTAGAGGGTTAATACTGTCTGTAATAAAGCTCGTTCCTTTCCCAGCCGTTGTGCAAGTCCCGCTTTACGCATCCCATAATTGTGTTAATCGTCTGGCACGAAGTAAGCGATACAAATAACGCAGTGAGCGCACGCTGCTTTAAAGTTGATACATTTTATCCCCTTTTTTGATAATTTGTGATCTTTGGGCCAATTGTGCACAGTACACTGTACACTGCCCAGCCCAAAACCACACCCCTTATTGTCATTTGGCACATTCAGTTCACCTGCTTTAACTTCTTGGCTTGTTCTCCACCATCTGCATCACACATGATGTAAATACAAACTCTGAAAATTATGGGGCGGGGCTAAATTAATGTCTTTTAAGATGTATTCCTTAAATTTTGAAAAAAAAAATTCTAGCCATCGATAATCACAAGTTAGGAAGTTAAATACTTGTGCTGTATTTTAAAGCTTCTCAGCCGAATGAGACGAGACCAAAGCTTTACACTCAGATCAGAACGCGAGGTACAGGGAAGTACTGAGTCACCCAGACCAGGGGTTAACACACAGTTTGTGTGTGTGTGTGTGTGTGTCTGTGTGTGTGTGTGTGTGTGTGTGATGGGAAGATCCTCCATGCCTGGATTAACATCAGCAGGTTAAACCCTGTACAGATTAGAGTCAGAGAGGGAGAGAGAGAGAGAGAGGGAGCAGAGCAACAGTACAACTGCAGACAGACTAATGAAACGTTGAAGAGAGAGAGAGAGAGAGAGAGAGATAGAGAGAGAGAGAGAGAGAGCGAGCGAGGGACCCAGAGTGTGAGATAATTAAGGAAATGAAGAAAGACAGTCAGATAGAGCCCCCCCACAGTATGGTGGAAAAGGTTGGTGTACACGGTAATATTCCCTCTGCAGACATGAGCATTAACCTGGACCATGAGAACACACTCTGTGTGTGTGTGTGTGTGTGTGTGTGTGTGTGTGATACAGAGAGGCAGTGTTCATGTAAAAGCGTCCCGTTCACGTGACCCACTGAGAGCGTTTGCATGTGTTTGTGTGTTAGTGGGATGAACAAATGGGCGAGAGAGGCAGTGTGTGTGTAAGTCAGAGGGATAAAGAGCTCAGCTGTGTTTGGACCTGGTGTTCACGGGTTCAACTAAAACATGTGCAGCAGAACGGTCCAGTCCTGAAGCAGAATCGGAATCGGACCCTGACCTCAGTGTTAGAACCGGGTCTGTGTGATGTGAGCGACGTGGCAGCGCGCGGGTTCGACTCTGAATCCTTGAACAACGACATGCGTAACCAGATCCCCACAGAAGCTTAATCACAGGAAGTATTTACGCTGCGAGAGTTTGCAAATGTAGGGGCTGAGAACATGCAAACAAACACAGACACACCTTCATCCCAACACCACACTGCGGAGCGTACGCCCTCTGAGAACATCCTTATAGAACGACCAGTGCAGATCGTCTCAGTCCTAAATGAATGTGCTCCAAGAACTGTCCGCTAGAACTGCTCAGCCAATCAGATTTAAGAACGATTCATTACAAACCTTAATGATATATATATACATTTATATATAAAGGACTGAGTCCATGAACCATGGGATACGCACAAAGAAGCCCCCCCCCCCCCTTTTTTCTGCAGAACCTTGAAATACACATGATGAAGCCACACCCCCCTTTCCCCTGCTGAACTATGGGATACGCACGATGGAGCCCCACCCCCTTTTTCTTAGTCCAGAAAGCATAATTATACAGACCGCTCAACAATACGCTGACTGCAGGAATACTTATAGAGTTTATGGCGGCGAGGCCGGGATAGCAGTGGCAACGTTATACTGGGATAGGGCTCAATTATGCTACGTATGCTACACCTCGGCTAGTGCTTTACAAACGTGTCCTCCACCCAATCCCCTCTGTCAGTGTGCCGCTGTTGGTGCAGGAGAAGCCAGGAGCAAAGCCCTGTCCTGCTGCTCTCTGATGGTCCAGTTGAGGACGCTGCAGAATCACAGATCCGGTTCAGTCCGGTTCAGAGTTCAGCATGCTCTGATTAGATCTATGGGAACTTTGGTTTAGGGTTTGAATCCAGATGTTGTGTGTGTGTGTGTGTGTGCGTGCGTGCGTGTGTGTGTGTGCGCGCAGTGAGATCAATCGTTTGGACCTGGGGCTGGTGGTGGAACTGTGGAACAAAGGTCTGATCTGGGACACCATGGTGGGAACGGCCTGGATCTCCCTGGACACGGTGCGCCAGTCGGACCAGGTGAGGAGCTCCTCTGAAGGTTGGGGTTGATTAGAGTGATGTTTCTGCATCAATATGTCAGCAGTCTGTGGATCGGGAACGTTGGGTCGGGGTTTCAGACGGCGAATAAATAAATCAAGTGTTAAAAGGTCAGAACAGAAGTGTGACCTTTTTAATGGAGGAAAAGGGAGATGACACGCCTGTGATTAGAGATGTTCTCCCTCTCCACCCTCTCACTCTGCTTCTCCTGCAGGAGGGTCCTGGTAACTGGTTCTCTCTGGACTCCGAGGTCCTGATGAAGGCTGATGAGATCTACGGCACCAAGAACCCCACCCCTCACCAGGTCCTGCTGGACACCCGTTTTGAGCTTCCCTTCGGTGAGAACCGAACCCGGGTCTGAGCGTGCGCTCGTTTAGAGCACTGAGGGATGGGACGACCTCAGGAACCCAGCGCTCATGTCTTATTTAAGAGTTTAAATAGTGAATGTGAGTCAGGGGCGGCACGGGGCGTGGGATGGTGAGAGAGCGAGGGAGGACAGGACATGTAGGTCACACGGAGGCAGCAGAGCGCGTGTTCCGGATCTTTACTGGGTTTTGTTCTGTAGATATTCCAGAGGACGAGGCTCTGTACTGGACCAAGAAGCTGGAGCGCATTAATGACATGAGGATACACGAGGAGGTAGGAGCGAGCTTCATACATCATCATGTTCCTGTAGGTTCTCACACGGTGAACGTTTGTGGTTGTGTTGATTAAAAGTGCCGTGTGTTCTGCAGGATGAAGCACAGAGGAAGCCCCTCCCCTCTGCACCCTCACAGTGCTGTGAGTCACATCTGTTCTGTCTTCTGTGTTCAGTCCTTAACTTTAAATTGATCTGAGTTTATTATTCTGCTGTCAGACATTCTGCAGCACCTTTAGTACCCACTAGAGGGTGCTCTAAGTTCCTCATAGAACCACCTCACAGTTCCGTCACTAAAGGGCTTATAATACACAATACTAGGGTTCATAAACACACAAATACACACATATAGTATAAAGACAAAAGTATCTGGACACCTACATACAGGGTTGCCACCTTTTAAAAAATAAAAAATAAGGGACGTTCACTGTGTTGTGAATAAAAATAATAATAAAAAGTGCAGTTCATTAAACTGTAAATAAGATCTGTGTTCTGCTGTGACCTTTTAAAATTTAAACTAAATAAAGTAATAAGTGTATGTAAATTTGAGTTCATAACCAGCTGTGGTCGATTAGAGAGGCAGAGTGGAATGATAAATGCTTATTTAAACAGTTAAACCTTCATACAATTTTAAAATAAAGAATAAACATTTTTCTTAATAAATGGGATTTTCACGTCTAAACTGACAACAGCGCCCTCTAAGGTCACAGAATTCGGTGTTGGTGGGTTGATGTTGAGTAACAGACATGTTTCTTGTGCATTTCTGTAAATCCAGAATAAATCACATCACATACTGATTCAATACGGGACGCAACATTTCTTTACTAAATGCGGGACGACCCCATAATTTGAAGGACAGGTGGCAACCCTACCTACATATCCCCACCCCCACCCCCCCCCCTGAAACGTCCCGTGTGTTTAAGGGTTAAAGTCAGGACTAGTCAGGTTTAACCAAACCACACCCATTCAGCTCTGTCTGAACCTTCACTCAGGTTTAACTATCTGTACTGTTCTAACTCTCCCACTAGAGGGCAGTAGATATCTGTAAGCACTCAGTCCACTCTGTTGTGTTACTGATCACTGTATTGATCTCCTGTCCTCTGTATTATTGTACTGTAGGTTGATTTTAATCCTGACATGCGGTTTAGATTAATCTGAAGGTATAGAGATGAGTGATGTCACAGCGAGGAATCAAACAGATGTAAATGTTTGTACTGATGTCACTTCCCTTCATCTGCTCAGGCAGCTGGACGTACTTTGGATGGAGTGAACAGCAAAGTATGTCGTTTACAGAGAGCGAGAGAGAGAGAGAGAGAGAGTGAGAGAAAGTGTGTGTGTGAGAGAGAAAGAGAGAAAGTTCTCACAGTGTTACCTCTAAAGTTCATCTGTCTGTTGATGTCACCAGTCATTCATTTCTCTCTCATTATTCTAATGTCTCACAATGTCTCACAACGCTCCATCCTTTCAGCATGATGTTTCATAACCTCAATACTCTATATGAACATAAGTATGTGGACACCTAACCATCACACGTACACCACACACATGGACCAACTGCAGCTTTTCTAACATCACATTCAAAAGAGGTCGACCTCTGCAACCACAACTGCTTACGCTCTTTTTAACAAGGGTTTTCTCTGTGTCTGACCCGTTCATCAGAAGAGTGTTGTGAGGTCAGACACTGATACGCCTGCCTCACAATCTCAGTTCCAGTTCACCTAAAAGATGATGAATGGGGTGGTTGTGAGGACTCGGTGGGTTAGTCTTCAGAATAGTAAACAGATAAAGATAATTAAGTGGTAACACTGCCCTCTACTGGAACTGAGCAGCACAGACCTGGGCAAATAGGAACAGTGTCCACCTACTTTTGTTGGTGTAGTATAATTAATAGGTTCTTCACTGGTTTTCAAAACCTACGTGTTCTCATGGTCATTAAGTCGAATTGAACCCAAACAAATACAGTTTTGAAAAAACAAACATTATAATATTTCTTTAAGAAAACTTGTTCTCAGTGAATAAAAATCCACATTTTAAATACTCTGTTACATTTACATTTCACCGTCTCGCCTCCAAATTTGAATCCAAATATAAAGAGAAAGGTAACCGTCAAACTGGTGGTTACCATGGCAACGAGAATGCTACACGTATCTAATGCGCGTCTCTCTCCCCTCTCTCCTCTGTCCCCCCCCCAAGAAAAAAGACAAGTAGAAATTCGAATGAGCATGAATTATTTTTTAATTAAGATATAATAATAATACATTTTTTACAAACTGACAACAATCTGCCCAAAACAGGTCCGCGACCCACGTTTGGGTTCCGACCCACCATTTGAGAACCGCTTGTATAGATCTCATGTCTCATCATCATCATCATCATCATCATCTGTGAGATGTTGATTTTGTGACGCTGATCATTCGTTTTCTGATGAATCGCTGTTTCTGTGGTTCAGCTTTGGATGACCATGATAGCGCTCTGGACGACAGAGACAGCGACTACCGCAGTGAGACCAACGTCCGGCCTCCTCGATACCACACCACCGCGCAGCCCAATTCTTCTGTGCACCAGTACCCAATGGGACGAAGGTCTCATCAGCGGGCGCCACCCAGAGATCCTGCAGCAGACCATGTTCACAGCTCTGATCCCGACCACAGGGAAGGAAGTGGGCCGAGGTACAGGACGTGTTAGATGTGCTGTATACAGTGCTATAGAGGTGTCATTTCATTGTGTCCACATATTACTGGCTTTTTCACTGTTTTTCGGTTTAATGTTTTTCTTTTCTGTTACTGTTTCGTTTTCGCTGTCTCACGTGTTCTGTTCTCTTACTTTGATTTTAACTTTTCATTTCTGTTCTTTTCTTTATTTATTTGTTCTGCACGCTTCCGTCCTCGCTCACATCTGTATTTCAAAACATCCTGACAGTAGAGGAAGGGTGAGGATTATAGCGGTTGATTCAGGGATGGGCATTGAGGACTGGGAGACTAAGTTTAAACATAATAATAATCTGTTGGACGAGTTTCTGGAACCAGACCAGAAACGGTGGGATGATGAGGAGGAGACCAAAACTGAAATCTATCGTATCGTCATCAGTCCCAGCGACTCTAAAGGCAGTTTTTTAAATCAGACGGTGGAGGATGATGCACCTTCACCTGAGGATATGAGATTAGAAGATGCAGAGAATTCTGCCATGGAAGCAGGTCTGAACGCCAAAGACGGCCGACTTGTTTACAAAGAGACAGGAGGTTTCAGAGAGGAAAACTCACCTGCAGATATTTCCATGAATCCATCTTCTACAACGCGTCAGCAGCAGAAGACAGACAGGGAAGCTTTACAGGATAATCTTCTGTACAAAACGAGAATGTGGGTCAAAACTGCATTTGGGGAGACCCTGGAAAACTACGCTTTATATCTGGAGAAGGAGGAAGCCAGATTAAAGGCAAGAAGTGAGTATGACTCAGCAGGATCTGAGGAACTTCAGCCTTCACTGGGATCTGAGGAGGAGCTGGAGGACATTACGTTTTTTGAGGATGACACCCAGTTTGAGTACGATGGTAGTTATAACTGTGAAAGATATGCATCTGGAGGATGGTCTCACTGTTACTGTGAGCCGAAGAGCGAGGCGGGTAGTTACTGTCCAGATGACATGTCCTTATTGATAGAAGAACCAAATGATGAATATATTGATACGATGAATGAGCTTCAAAAGATTGTGGACACTGTATCTGAATACCTAGCTGGAAGAGAAGAGGAGATCAGTAAATATGAGGAATTACAAAAGTCTGGTAAGAAAGTGGAGATCGTTAAAAAGGAAAAAGACAAAGAGCAGACATTAGTGGAGGAGAAGAACGAAACTGGGGTTGATCAGGGGATCAGTGGAGTGAAAAATGTTGTAAATTCCTTGTTTAGCTCACTGGTGGGTACCAAACCTCCAGAAGAACCCACAAACATCTCCGCAGAGATAAAAACAACCCTCACAGCAACTACAACATCAGGCTCTACACCACCCCTCCAGCAGGAATCTGGACTTTCTAAACTCCTGTCCTTCATCCCTAAAGCCAGCGGTCCGACGCCTGTTGCAGTGGTACCACCTGCTCATCAAGAGTGTAGTGGAGATAAGAAGTTCTTCCTTCAGTCACTTTTACCCTTTCAGTCATCAGACACCCGCCAACCGAGCAGTTTGTCAGGTGGTGGATCAGAATCTGCTCCAAAGGCACCAAGCAGCAGTGAGACTCCAGGATCTGCTGCAGGCCAGCCTCAGAATGTAGTTGAATCAGTTTTGGGAAGATTAAGTCCCTTTAGGCTGTTCGGAGACAAATCGGAGGAAAGTCCACAGCCAGCATCTCCTAAAAGATCTCAGGGAAGCCTGGAATCCAAAGGAGGATCAATAGAGCAGTCACAACCTGAACACCAGTCCTCCAGTGTCGGCTCAGGCAGTGGATCAGTGGAATTATTGCCAGAAACGGAGTCATCAGGTGAGATACCAGATGTTCTTCCCAAGGAGACCCATCTGAACCAGAGAGACAGTAAACAGGAGACACAACCAGTTACTGGGAAAGAACCTGAGGAACCTGGATTTTTCAGCCCATTTAAAAAGTCCATCAGCTCTTTTATGTCCACGATCCCTGTAACTGCTGACAAATTACCCGAAGGTTCATCTGCCCCCTCCGTGTTCTCATTACTGAAACCCACCGCAGCAACTAAACCCGAGGATGCAGGAGCTGCTATTACCAGCAAGCTCAAGCTTCCCTTCTTCTCCGCTGATGGTCCTGCAACACCTCAGGCCACAAAGCAAGATTCAGGTATTCTTTCTGGGTTCCTCAAATTGGGAACTGGAGAAGACGTAGCATCGAAGCAAGATGTTCCACAGGCTTATCCTAAATCATCCAGCCCAAGTCGTGCTGCACTTCTCGAAAGTGTGCCAAAAGGGAATTCCGACACGGGGTGGTTTTCTAATCTTTTTAAATCAACTCCAGCTGAAGGACCTAAAGCACAGGATGTAAAATCCAGCTCCTCCTTAAACATACCTGCGATTGTTGTGGCCCCTGAAATACCTGAGGGTTTTTCAACAGGGTCCCAGAACACAGCGCGGGAAACTGTTTCTGATCTGTACAGTCCAGCTAAAGAGCAACCATCTGTAACACAGAGTGAACCTCAGGAACCATCTTCATCCCAAACAGATCCCAAAGCTCAGGGTCAGGAACAAAGTCTAACAGAAGAGTCTAAACCGAAACCATCCATGTCCACGTCTCAGGGATTGCTGTCAGGACTGTTCTCCAGTAGCTCCAGGTCTCCTGACCAGCCTCACCAGGGTGGCCTGTTCTCAGGGTTACTGTCGTCTGTTGTTCATGCTACAAATGAGAGTCAGTCACAGGAAACTGCACCCCAATCAGGCCGGTTGTCTGGGCTTTTTAAAATGAGTTCTTCAGAAAACATTAACACAACGAGTCAGACAGATGGTGCACATCATCAAACACACCCCCGAGCCCAACCCAACCAAAATAAACCCCAAGTTGTCCAGGAACAACCATCTAAAGGGGCTCCTCCACAGCCACAGAGTGATGGACTGTTGTCTGGACTTTACAGATTGGCCAGTGAGACTGTTTCCACTCCCACACCGTATGGTTCCCCACGGTCAGCCGAATCACCCGGCAGTCAGTCAGGTCCAGGTTCGCAGACGACTACAAACCCAGGGTTAAACCAATCGACACCTCAAGAAGCAGCATCCACCTCACAACCAGAAAAACCTCCAGCTGGAACTCCTACAGGGTCCAGCACGGAAAAAATAATCACATCAGAAAAGTCAGTAAAGCCTCAGCCAGAGGGACACCAACAAACAGCCCAGAGAGAACAGCCACCTCAGCCTAAAGCACCCGCCTCAGCTCAGACAGGAGGACTGTTTGGGGAACTCTTTAAATTATCAGATAGTGTATTTGCTCCTTCAGCAACACATCCGTCTAATGACCCAGTCGGTCAGCCTGGTCAGGTGTCTACAGAACCTTCACCTGCTGCGTCAGAAGGAGGTCTGCTATCAGGATTCCTGAATAAAATAACCGTAGCTGAAACTCCGCCCCAGCCACACGCCCCAGCTAAGGGCTGCATCTCTAAACCAGACCCAAAGCCAACGCTTAGTTCTGCTCCCGCTCCACAAGGAGGCTTTTTTTCAAGTATGTTTGGGATCAATACTACAAATGCCAATACCCCCAAACAAGAATGTCCTCAGAACATTAAGAGTTCTGCACCCCGGGGTTCCCAGAGCCCATCAAATGCACAACATTCCAATAAACAGACGCCGACTCAGCCACAAACCCAACCAAGTGGAGCGGGGGGGATGCTTTCGGGTTTGTTCAGTAAGATCGTGGACACAGCCTCAGCTCCAGTACAACAACCCACTCAGTCAGAACCCAGTCAGAAAACAGATCAGCAACCATCTGCTGAGCGACAGGGAGGCTTTCTAACGGGCTTATTCTCCAGTAATCAACCTCCAGAGCAGCAAACAAAAGTCCACCAACACACTCAGCAGCAAAGCCGGTGCCAACCGCAGCAGAGGCAGAATCACAGCCCTTCAAAACCAGTTGCAGCCTCTGAACCACAACAAGGAGGTCTGCTATCTGGCCTTTTGAACAAGTTTGCATCATCAGACAATTCAGCCCAACATTCTGTAAATAAAGATCCACCCACAATACAAGCAAATAAACCTGAAGCTCCAGGAAAACCTTCAGTTTCACGACAGCAGCCTTCTTCATCAAATCAGTCAGGATTGCTTTCTAGTATTTCAAAGATGGGTTCAGAAACTGCAGAGTCCAAACAGCCATCTGAACAGAGTCAACTGGACCGAAAGACATTACTGCTGGAACCTGGGCAACCAGGAGGTCTCCTGTCCAACATTTTCAAACTGACTTCCTCAGAAGAACAGAACCAGACAGCAAAAATGCCTGAACCACAGGATTGTCGGGATAAACAAAGCACCTCAGGAGGTGTGTTATCTGGATTTTTAAACAAGGTCTCAGAAGGTAGTCAGACCAGGTCACAGCAGCAGCAAGATCCACCAAACGTCAGGCCCGGACAGAACCGCCCTCAGATTCAGAGAACCAAACAAGTCGAGCAGGGGTTTTCTCAGGAAAGAGCCAGGGACGTGGAGCCGAAGGTCTCGGAACAAAGTGTTCCTTCACATAAGGGGTTCCTGACGGGATTTTTAAAGAAAGGGAAAGGATCAGAGGAGGACACATCAAACAGAACAACTGTGATAAACAAAGAACCAAAGTCCAGCTCCGGTGGAGAAGCCGGTGTAGTTCCAACCATGCACTCAGAGGTTAATGCATCCAGAACAACATCTGTTACAAAGGAAGCAAAGACCAGAATAGAAGACACCTGTGGAGTAAAATCACTAACTGTACAGCCTTCAGAACCTGTTAAACTCCATCCAGCAGTGAAGTCTACACAGCAGTACCTGGATGAAATCCAAAGACTCCTGTATGGTACGAACACTGAATATGGATATCAGGATCTGTTATGCTTATTTGTGGAACACGGTGTAATTCCTTCAGAACTATATGAGCACCAGTGTCTTCTAGAAGCTCTTCTGTGGCAGCAGCTGAATGATTATGTTTTATTAGAATCTTTGGAAGCACAAGTTAGGGACTGTTGTGTAGTCCGTCAAGAAGGAGTCTCCTCCTCCAACAGTCAAGCAATCACAGAGGAACCTGCATGGTGGAACCTTAAAGCGATGGATCCCGAGCAGTTCCACATACCTGTCCATCCCTGGAATAACGTTGGGAGTCCGTCATTTCAGAACAGACTCTCGCAGGAAGATGATGCCGTTATTTTTGATATGAGTTACAAGAACAAAACAACCTGGAAAAGCTGTAATTATCAGAAAAATGCTGAAGATCAAAGAAGCAGTGCGACCTCAGTGGTGAACATCTCAATGATGAACATTTCAACAGAAAAGACAGCATGGTCTGATGGTAGCTCCCACGCTGGACCTGTTCGTAATGGCACCCTGGAACCACAGTGTGATTCCAAACTCATGTCCAAAATCATCAAACGGTTAACCGCCAAAAAAGGTCCCATCGATCTAACTTCAGGAGCCGTCGATCTACGTAACAACCCCAGAACTCTTGAAGATCCAAAAGATGACGTGCTGTTTGAAGATTTTGAGTGGTACCAGCAGTGGCTTTCACTTCTGGACCAAGGACTGTGGTGGCCTGCAGAGGATGGAGACTGTGGTTATTACATTTATGCAGATGATGAGTTCATATACTCACTTCTGACTGACCGAAGGGGTGAACACCTCTACGCTTACGCAGACGCAGAGAATAAAAACATTCTGGAACAAATCTCAGAGAATATATCTACCATGATGCAGAAGAGGGTTCAACCTAAAGTCACGCTCTGTGGGTTTAAAATCCCACTGTACAGTGAGGAGGAGAAGCTGTGGGCTTCAGGACCCGATCAGGCTGGACCTTCTGTCCAAAGCAGGCCTGTTGACATGTCTTCAGCTTTTCAGAAAGGAGACAGAGTTATGAATATGAACCTGGAGAACTTTTCTCGAATGTTTCAGGACTCCATGGCTGGAAAGACACAGCATCCTATAGATCTCAGTGGTCAGAAGTTACACAAAGTTAAAGTAGAAGTGAAAGAACCAAGTGTGTTGAATTGTCATGAAGATCACGTGGATGCATCTGACCTTTCATGCAAAGAAACGAAGACCAATCATGGAGGACCATACTGGAAAAACCAGGGAATGAGGGAGATCTTTCCAGAAGTGTCCATATCAAACGTGTCATCAGCTTCATCAGTGGCTTATAGTGGACGACATGTCTCCATCCCTGAGATTCAGGCTGGACGTGTTGAAAGGCCTCCCTCCTTTTCAGACTCTGAGGACATCATTGGTAAAATAAAGGAACCTAAATTTACTAAAGACACCGTGATCTCAACAAGTCCATGTTCTAAAAGGGTCCCACAGACTCCGAGTGCTCCAAAAGAGCATCATGATCCAACAGTGCTCTCTAAATTAAACATTTCAGGGAGATCTCTACCAACACCACCAGGAAAAACCATTGCACAGACTGGTACCACCTCCACCACCACCACCATCACCTCTCAAACATCTCTAACATCCACAGGTGTCACTAATGCAGCTCCATCCTCCATTACATTAAATAAACCACGGCTTAAAAAACAACCATCAATGCTGGACCAACCCTCCACCTCATTACCTACACCTGGAGGGGGTCAGAGGTCAGCATCTCCCATAGCAACACAACGTGCAAAAACAGACCTGCCTCCAGAAAGCCGAACTCTGCCACCTCCTCAGAATTCACTCTTTAACAGACCAGAGAAGACTCTGAAAATCTGTGGAAAACCAGTGGACTTTTCAGTGCCTTCAGACAATTCTAAAGCCACTGCTGTGCCTGCTGAGGAGGTGCTGGACTTCACCAGGTCCAGGATAAAGAAACAGCAGAGTCCCTATGGAACCACCACCAACGTGAACATGGGTGTTGATCTGACTGTTGAGATCGAACAACCTAAAGAGATCAATGTGACGTTTCCATCTCTGACTGATACCACACCCCTCCCCAGGGTTTCAGTTTCTGCACCACCTTCACCGAGGAGCTTGTCACCGTCCTGTCCTCCAGACAGTCGACCATGTAGTCCTACTCTGAGGACATCTCGACCGTCATCACCAACTCCAGGGTCTCAACTCGTCAGAGAAGCGTTAGTTCAGTCATCTCCTAAAGTCGCTGTAGATTCCACAGTTCCTTGTAAAGCTGCAGAATCTAGCACAGGTTCTGTTACGAAGCAGACGGTGGAGGTTGCAGAACCTTCAGCAGGTGGCACCATTAATCAAGTGACTAAAGTAAACAAACCCATTACAGTAAGTCCACACGCCGTCCCCAGGAGTAAGACCCCAAATGTAAATGAATCCATCTCACTCATTCAGCAGAACATTTCACCTGCACACTGGACCAAAGGAAGCTGGGATATGTCCTCAAGGACGGCGGATGGAGATAGCAAGCCTGTTCATGATGACACGGCTGTGGAACTTGTGAGGAGGAGACGACTCTCTGCTGCTGAGGTCACAGATGGTTCTGCCGGTCTGCCGTTGATCATAGACACGGCAAATGTAACCTCCAAACACATTCAGCCGAAACGAATCAGGACCCCTGATGGGTTTGCACTGAAGTCCTACACAGATCACCCAGAGCTGAGCTCCCAGGTGTGTGACACACAAACCTACAGTTTATCAACACAATGTCTTCAGTTGTTTCAAACGCCAACGGCGCCGGCAAATTCTGTCAGATCTACAATAGACATGTCTTTAAAAACAGCCGAGGAACCCGTAACCCCATCAGATGTAGTAGTTCCACTGCTGAGGAGAAGATCAAGGTCAATGTCAGGTGTCGAGGTATCTGGGGTGTCTTTGATTGTTGAAACGTCCAAACCGAACATAAAACCAGCTTTGAGACGATATCAGTCTCAACCACATGGCGCCATCACCCAGCATGCACAGCAGATGGTGACCTCACACACATATGCAGAAGCAGACTGGACGTCCGGTTACAGGACTTTGGTTAGACTCTCTCAGAAGTATCAGACTCCACCTACAGTGAGGGCTCTGTGCATGTTTAGTAAATCTGCTGAGAGAGGAACTTCCTCTGAGGTCATGTCCATGATAAAGAACATACAAACTCTATCTATTGGTCCACCTTTGACTGTGCAACGTTCTCCACCAGTGGGACGATCTGTGATGCAGGTTGGATGTGTAGCCTCAGCTCAGCACCAACACGATGCTGCTGGCTTACAGAACGAGAACATGCAAAGAGTGCAGTGCAGGAAGCAGTGGAGCTCAGAACCTGCATCACCCAACCACACCGGCTCAGTGCTCATGTCATGTTCAACCACCGTGACGGCTCACGTCCTAACGGCTAACTCTCACAGAGGTGCCCTGGACATGTCCCCCCAACATCTTTCACAAAGTATTTGTAGATCTTCAACTGACCCAACGTCTTTACAGGTTCCTCACCAAACAAATCGACCTCCTAACACGAGATATCAGCAAAGATCTGTCCACCACGTTAACCAGGTCCACCAACAGCACCACCACAGACCAGTGGACTTCTCCACTAAACCTTCACCTCAACCCTGCAGTTATATCTCCATTCCACCAGACGGACAGCCGATCAATTTCACTTCATCAAAAGAGCGGAAGTCAAGAAATACACAACATTCACAAAGTCTGACCTCCAACAAACATAAATATAACGCTGTCATCGATCTGACTGTCCATCTAAACACACAATCATCTGCACTCAGTGATCTATCAGCCCTCAGGGTACCAACCTCCAGGGGGTTCCAGACTCCGCGTCACCAGCATTCTCCTCAGGGGAATGTCATTGAAGAAGCTTGTGCTTTGGAACCAAAGAGAACCTGTACTGAAAGTTATTCTGCTGAACCGAGAAGAGCTCACGCTACGAGAACGTACATGGAAATGTCTGCAGTGAGGACTCTGGGAATGGGTTCAGACCAGGATGTTCTGCGGTCTCCTTCCACACCTGTCTGTGTGTCTTCTGTCCAAACAACGAAACATTTACAAGCGAGTGAGACAGAAATGGTCTCCGCTTCTGCTTTTGTCTCAAGAGACAAGTTTTTCTCTAAGTGGGTCGCGGTCGGACGTCCAGTTCATTCACCTCAACCTCAACATGTTACTCACCTCCAATCTCAAAGGTCACAAGTTACAGTGTGCCGCTCATTAACACCTGAAGATGGCAGTATGTGCACCATGGTAACTGACGGTTACAGCCCACCACCTGGATTTACTAAATATGGCGTACCAGAGACATCAAATGTCCAAAACCCGAGACAGTCCACAGACCCTACATCGGTCGTTACCATGGTACCAGTTAAGGACGCATCGTCCATGCCAGCTCAAACCCATGAGTTCAGTAATGTGTGTAAAACATCTACAGTCTCATCAGCAGGTATCGTATCGTCCTCCAATAAACAGGAATCTGATCTAAGTACCTACAGATCTTCACATCCCATAATGTTCTCAAGTCCAGTCTTAAATGCATCACTTGTTGAACAGATACAGTCATCGTCCTGCAACACTGATGCTCCAGCAACCACGTCTGTCAAAGGTCTGATCTCAGTGTTTGATGGCAGAGCTTCTAAAGGAACCATGGGTTTGTTCCAAAGTTCAGTCTGCAAACCAATAACATCAAAGCAGGACATCCCAGAGCATCCAGATAAAGCTGCAGCTGTCAGTCCTTTGGTCTCAGGGGTCTCTGCACGATCTCGCTCATCTATGATGCAGTGCCACGTGTCTGAGCTTCCAAACCCACCTCAACCAGTAAAGACTGCTGGGACGTTCAGCCATGAAGATACATGTTCAACTCCAGGACATGTAGCATCAACCATCAAGATGATGGATATTCCAAGTCCAGGTGGCTCTGCTCCTCCCCCTGTGGAGGTTCTTCCTGCAGTACCGTACTCATGTCTATCACAGTCTTCTGGAGTGGAGAACTTTTCTGAGAGGCATGTAAGTTCTTATAGATCAACTCCAACTTATAATCCAGGTATGGTTCCTGAAGCAGAAGTGTTCAGTGTAAATCCCTCTGATTACCCTCCTGTGGAACCTCCACCAGAATTATCTCCTGTAAATACAGCACGTTTTTCTTCACCCATCATGCCGTGTGCACTACCTGCTCCTCCTCGTGGTCCACTACTCACTTTCTCACATCAAACTGTCAAGCAAACAGAGTTTTTTAAAACAGGAACCACCCCTAAAGTTCCAAACTCAGCTCTGTTATCTCATCCAAACGCCAAGGACCCAACTTTAGCTACACATGTTTCTCCACCCCCCACGATTATCATAACGCAAGTGGAGCCGGAACCTGAGGAACCATCTTTAGTTATAGTAAATCTGGGAAAGGACCCAGTGTTAGTGGTGAGCACATCCTCTACAGGAGCCGCGGTATCAGGTCCCAGTGTCCGTACTACAGCAGAGTCAGGTCCCTCACACACACTAACACACACGTCTGAGGACATCTCACCTGCTGCTCCATGTGGAACTGAGGAACATCCACCAACCCCATCAGTGCTTCCTGGTCCAACTACCATGCGTGCTTCAGAGTCACATACGAGAAAAGAGAAGAGGGAGGAGCTTGAGTGTCCTCATAAACAACCTGGTGTTAACTCTGTTCCTTCTGAGATGTTATTCACTGAGGAAGTTCCAAAATTTGATAAAGTCCAAACCTGTGGAGCAAAGCAACTAAATTCACGACATTTTAACAAGATGTTGATCCCTCAGGTTTCGTTCAGGATCTCAGACGAGGGACATCCTGAAAAAGAGGAGACATTGGAGAACCTGACCGAAAATGGTGCTTTTATTACAGAACGTTCTGCTGATGTCACTACACATGGTCCAGAAACAAAGGCGTACACTGTTCCCCCTGACCGCAGTGAAGACTGTGTTAATGAGAACACAGGAACTACAGGAACTGTATCAACACCCTCCACTGCAGCGACAGGAACTATACCACCTGTGTCAGTGGACATTGTGGACCAGGTTGTTCTCTCTTCATCATGTGACGATGCCTTCACATGTCTTCACCCTCTCCCAGCAGTGGAGAACATACTACTCTTTAATAAATCTGATTCTGTTGATCAATTAACAGCTGTTACTGAGGAACCGTCTGCTTCAGAGGAGCCACCTGAAGGATCCATACACATCTCAGAACTCAGTGATAAGAGCGCTGAGGTAACAACCATGACAACACAACCAGAGGCGTCCCACAAAGAGGGTTCTGTGAACTCAACAGAACGTGAAAACAAACAAGAACCCAATGAAATGACACAAGTCGTGTCTGTAAAAGAAGAACAAATGCAGAACATAACCTCAAAGGCACCATCACATGAACCCCTGGGTTCCACTACGCAGGGGGGGTTGCTGGAGGACCATTCTAACAACGCTGTAGATACCACAGTGGATGTCTCATCTCTGCAAACTCAGAGTGGCTCATCGATGTTCCGTAACATCCTCTCAGCAGCAGCATCTAAAGAAACACCTGGAACCAGTATTTTTTCAGTCTTTGGGGGAACTGGTTCCCAGTTACCTCCAGCACCATCTGTACCTAAAGAAGCACCATCTAAGGGGTTCATGTCACTGTTTGGTGTGAGCAGTTCTGACCCAACACCAGGTCCAGGAACCAACCAGAAGAGTTCAGGTACCAAACAACAGTTAACATCAGGAACAATAAGGGCAAAAGGACCTCCACCCAACGAACATCTGCCTCCATGGGGTCCTTTAGGACGCGGTCAGCCAAGAGGACCATCACCTAAAGAGTCAGCAGCAAAAGGACTTTTCTCTATGTTTGGTAGTTCTGGTACACAGGTGACCGCTCCGTTCAGACCAACTGCAGGGGGCGTCGTGACCAGAACACCCACTCCTAAAGACAATAGACCTGCTGGAGCTGGACTGTTCTCTGTGTTCAGTGGGTCCACTGGTCCTGCTGAAGCCACCTGTAAAGAACCACCAGGAAAAGGACTGTTTTCGATGTTTGGTGGAGCAACATCAGAGTCAGAAACACTGTTCAAAGTTCCTTCAGTTCTCTCTGCTGGAACTGCTGCAGAAAAAAGTAAATCGGGTGGATTTGGCATTTTGTCTTTTATGGAGGACAAGAAGAAGACTGAACCCACACCTGAGGACCCAGCCAGTCCTAAAGATCAGGGTTTTGCCAAATGCAGCCACATGGAAGCCAAAAACACGGAATTAACGTCTACACATGATGAACAGAATGATGGTCTGACTCCCGGTGATACCAACACATTGGCCCCTGACATTGCCCCCACCCAAACGGAGAATGCAGACAGTGACGGGGCGGTTGTAAAACCCAAGGAGGAAAAACAAACCCAAGAACAAATATCTTTCAGAACTTATGAGCCATCTGATGGACAAACTCAGGAACCATCAGATACAGATAAAGACACGGATGGTTCTCTTGAGTTCCCAGAACTGAGGAAGTCTTTAAGCGGCGAGGTATCATTGGAACCTTGTACACATAAATCAGAAGCTGGGGCATCACCATGTGAACCACAGGTCTCTGGTTCCTCAAATTTCTGGAGTACAGTAGATAATGCTGCTTCTGGATTGTTCTCCCGGTTTGGTGGAGGTACAGCTCAGAATTCAACACCAACATCTGTTTTAGATATTAACGAAGAAGCAACAGGAACAGGGCTGCTCTCCATGTTTGGTGGCTCAGGATCATCTGAGAAGGAAGGTCTGTTTAAGGTTCCTTCAGTGCTTTCCTTCAGAAGTAACTCAAACAAGCAGACCTCTGGGGGGAGCACTGGTGTTTTGTTCTGTATTGATGAAAATAAAACCCGAGAAAGTTTACCTGAAGACCAAACCTCCAGACCGACAGAGATGATGAAACATGAGGAGTTATGTAAAAGAGAAGGTCATACCCCTGAGGTGGATGATCCTGATGTTCAAAAGGACACAATCACTTCATCTGATGAACTTCAAAATAAATTCTCAGTTGGATTTCAGATAGAGGAGGGTGTGTGCAAACCTTCTCCACCATCTGTGATTGATTTAGACCATGAGATCAGAATAGTGGAGGTCTCAGGAGAACTACATCCAGAACTGAAATCCACTGCACTTGGTGTGGACCCAGTGAACAGTGATCAGAGTTCTACAGACCAGCTGGACTCACGACCTGCCAATGAAATTAGTTCTTGTTTAGAATCAGAGAACCTTGATATGGGAATGAACTCTGCATCCCGAGGCTCTGATGAACATGTCAACCAACCAGAACCTGACAAACGTATCGACACTGAAAACATGTCAGTGAGGGAGGAGTTAGTAGAACCTACACAATCTTTAGAGTCGACTGGATATGAAGAACATGTTAAAGTAGAGAGTCTGGAATTAGAAACGCTTCAGGATTCTGCTAAAGAAGTTCATAGTGAACATACCAAATCACATGATGAATCAGAGACTAATATCTCAGAGCCACAGAGACTGACTGACTGTTTAAAACTGGAGATCAAAGACCAGCTTGTTTTAGGAGATGAACAGTTAACACAGTCAGTGGATCGAGTGACTCCTGATGTTCAACCTGCGGTGGTTCCACACCAGTTAACAGAAACAGCCGGAAGTCATGGTCAACTGAAACCAAGGCTGCTGGGTTCTGCTAGCCAACCGAGACCTCAGATGCAGGGCCCCAGATCCACAATGTCTGGAGCCAGTAGACCGAGGATGACGGCGTCTCAGAAGCCTCCTGAATCAGCTGGATTTTCTGGATTGATGTCTATGTTCTCAGGACAAAGTGCAACCAACAAGCCCTCAACACCCAGTTTCTTCTCATCATCTGGACCTTCATTCTTCAAATCATCACCTGTAGCTGCTTCAGGGTCACATCAACAGCAAAGACCCTCGTTATTTAGTTTACCCACAGGTCTACCCACAGAGTCTCTGACAGGTGATCTGTTTGGTTTACTGAGATCTAAAGATGCTTCCAAAACAGAGGACATCAAACAGCCCACAGAAATCCTCAAACCTGATGACCGAAAGGAACCAAAAGAACCAAAATACATCAGGGAGTCGGGTACAGTTCAGGAATCCAAAATGGTACCTTCGGATACAGATGTTGAACTCCAGAAACAAGAAGAAAACAGAGAAAAGGCTGGTGTGGTCCCTGAAGAATCTTCAGGAATTGAAATGGAAACATCTCAGGCGAAACCTTCATTTCCACTTTCAGCTGAGGAGCAAGTGTCTCAGGAGAAACCTTCAGCTGAGGACCATGGATCTCTGGAGAAACCTTTATCTTCACCTTCAGCTGAGGAGCGAGTGTCTCAGGAGAAACCTTTAGCTCCACCTTCAGGTGAGGTGCAAGGGTATCAAGAGAAATCTTCAGCTGAGGAGCATGGATCTCAGGAGAAACCTTTAGCTCCACATTCAGCTGAAGAGCAAGGGTCTCAGGAGAAACCTTCAGCTGAGGAGCATGGATCTCAGGAGAAACCTTCAGCTCCACCTTCAGCTGCAGAGCGAGTATCTCAGGAGGTTCCTCTAGCCTCACCCCGGTCTAAGGGTGTGTTTGACCTGCCCAGTCTCTCAGCACCTTCATTTGGTGGTTTATTTTCAGGTGCAGCTGAAACAGCAAAGCCTTTTAGTTCTTTGTTTGGTTCACCCCAGACTGGGTTTCCGGGTTCGAACCCTCAGCAGCACTCTCCTGACGCCGGCCGTCTGTTTTCAGGGTTAAAGGGGTTTTCAGTCGGCTTTTTCCAGGAAGAAAGAGCAGCTGTTAAAAAAGAGGACCCTCTGTCTCCACCGAGTATGTTCAGCAAGAAAATAAGCTTTCCCTGGCAGAGCACAGCAGATCCCCCACCCTGCACCGTCCAACCTGCACCACCCAAACCAGAAGACCACTCAGAACCAGAAGACCACTCTGAACCAGAAGACCACTCAGAACCAGAAGACCACTCTGAACCAGAAGACCACTCTGAACCAGAAGACCACTCAGAACCAGAAGACCACTCTGAACCAGAAGATGACCGGTCATCAGTGGACTCTGATGCCACCGAGAGCGCTGATGACAGTGATGCAGAGGAAGCCATGGACACATGTTCAGATCCACAACGCGATGTCGGTCCTGCAGATTGTTCGCGACCCGGAGCTGGTCTTCTACAGGAAGTGGAGTCCTGCTGCACAGGAAATGAAAGTGCTACACACCACAGCCTCCTGAAAAAGAACCTGAGCAACAGGCTAGTAGGACCTTAATCAATGGTTGTGCTGAGACCTTAATATCAGCCCTACCTGCCCCCCACCCCCCACCCCCTGCTGTAGCGTGATATATGCTCCTCTCCCAGACTTCCCCTCTCGGGTTCCGTCCCAGTATTTATGGTTCTGAGTTGAGTGATATAAAGATCGTAAATGAAGAAAGACCATATTTACTGTTAAAATAAACCTTGTGGTCTTCAGACCGCGGCTGTGATTTAGCGCGGGGTCTGCAGAGTCCGGCACACAGAGTGCAGAGAGACGGAACCCGCGGTGCTGTATTACATATAGAACATCCTGTCTGAATGATGTTGGTGCTCTAACTTACTCTCTTAAAGCCTGAAAGTGAGAGAGTGATGATGTATAGAGTCCAGAACGTTCTCTCAGAGCGATACGTTCTGCGTTCCGCAGCGATCGTTCACGGCGCAGCCCGCTGCTGAGTTTGTGTTAAAACTCCACATCCTTCACTCCTGATGGCTTCGTTGCTTTGTTTAAATGATGACCTGCACATGTTCTCCTCCTCACACAGCCCCGTGGTTCAGACCTGTAGCTCTGAGGTTTAGGTTCTTCCTGATCTTCAACCCTGAACCTCCGCTTGTGTTTTGGATGTGACCTCCTGGTGAAGTTTATTAACCTCTTTCATGTTGACCTCCACAGCCCGGTGGACAGTTCTCGTCTGGGCTCGTCCGGGAACCTGAGCCGGTCCAGTTCCCAGTTGAGCTCTGAGCCAGAGGACAGAACTGTCCCCAAACCGAGCCCCAGTGCCCAACCACGTCCGCTCCCCGAGAGTGCAGAGAAAGGCGTGAAAGAGATTCAAACCAATGGGAATGCAGCGACAAAGAAGCGTCTGTCCGCCCAGCATCTCCGTAATCAGGAGCCCACGTCAGCGAGGTGAGCGTAATCACAACCTCCTCTGATAATTAATGCCTCATTCTGTAGAGGGTCTCTAACACCAAACGCCTGCATCCCTGACCTTGACTTCCACAGAGACAAACCAGAAGAATTCTCATTTAACTGCATTCCTCAAATCAGCGGTGTGACCGAAAGTATCTGGACGCCCAAGTAGTTATTACACGGTTAAATTTGAGTAAAATCAGATTACAACTAACTAAATAAACAGGTCCAGCACCTCAGTGACCGTCTATCATTAATATCTGACCACAGAGTAAAACCTCCCTCTAACATTAAAACTGATTCCCAGAATACACCGGTACAGAACCAGGGGGCATTCTGGGACACACCCCACTTTCCCGGGTAACTCCACCATTGGGGGTGGGGGGGGGGGGGTTATTGATGCTCCTGATAAACAATGGTACGTAGCAGACATGTCCTCAGACTCCTGAGCCGTTTCCATGGTTTCCAGCTGATGTTGATCAGAGACGTGTCCTCATTAGGGATCAGGTTTGTTAACTGAAGATAGGAATCAGAATCAGGAGCAAAATCATCTCTCAGCTTTCAGAGGAACCTGCAGAGCTCAGATGTTGGTGGTTAAATCATATGCTGTGATGGTTGGAGGTGGTGTAGCTGTGATGATCAGGTGTCCATATACTTCTGGCTGCACAGTGACACTATGACCTCACACCTCACGGTTCTGTCTCTCTGTATTTTCAGTTTCTCTGAGATCACGCCGCCACGCCTCCGCTGGCTGAAGGCCATCAGTAAAGTGAGAGTTCATCTGAATCAGGTAGGAGAGACAGTTCTCAGAGACAGTTCTCAGTGGGAGTTCTCAGAGTTCTCATTATGACCTCCCCGTGTCCCCTCTGCTGGTCCGTGTGGTTGGTTGATTGAGGTTCAGTTCAGGTTGGATGTTGTGATGTGTAACATTCACAGCTGTGTGTTTGAATCACCGGAGTTCCTGGAACCTTTTGCTGACTGAATCAGAGTCATGGTTCTTTAGTTCTGCTTTCACCTGATATTTTTCTTAAGCGCTTCCTTCTGAATAGATGAGAGCAGCCTGTCTGGTACCAACAACCCCGCCACAGTCACATGGTTCTCCCTGCTGATAAACGATGTGGACGGGTTCTCCATCCCAGTGCTGCGACGTGATTGGCTGATGGTTCCATACATGAGCAGGTAAACATGTGTCATCAATAAACAGATGTTCTCCGTCCACCACCACAAGACCACCATGTTTTCAGCTCACAAGGGCATGGTGCTTATAAATTAGCGGGGTTATGCTAATTGTCCGGAGGCCCGCAGCGTCTGAAAGGCTGTAATTAAAGCAGTCATGCTAATTGCTACGTTTCAGCTGCTGGTTGCGCGGCCGTGTTCTGACTGCACGCCGTGCGCCGGGTTTCTGAAACGGATCATTCTGTGCTTTTAAAGGCATTAGGGTTCTGTCTTTAGGTTCCGCGCAGGATGTTCTGTAGACGTGTGTGTAGGTTTCCGCTCGGTTCTGATGAAATCCATCCGCTGAGATCAGAGAGGCTTTCAGTCCGATTGCATTAGAGTGGAACTCTGGGTAACAACACTCTGCACGCCATTTACAGTCCCCCCCCCCCCCCCCCCCCACCGTTACTGTGTGTTCTGCAGATGCACACAAGTGTAAAGGCTTTCTACCACATTTTGGAGTGTGTCTGTGATGTGTGTGGTGATGGAGAGAACCTGCCTCACAGTCGCAGTTCTCATTCATCCCAAACATGTTACATTGGTATTGCTGTTGTATTGTGACATACAGGACGCTCAGTCAATCCCACTGTACATCCAGGACATACAGGTCAACAACGTTTCTCTCTCTACATAGGGGAAGAGAGAGAGAGAGCCCACTGCGACTGGTCACACCTCCAACCTGCAGTGAGGGAAAAAAAACAGAACAAAGAAATAAAAGTGAGTTTAAGGTCAGGATTCTGTATGGCTCTCAGTCATGCTGGATCAAAACACTGGCCTTCCCCAAACTGTTTCCACAGAGGTGACAGCATCTATTCTGCATGGCTGTGTATGTCCCTGTATCTCTGTCCATGTGATCAGTTTATTGGTGTGATTTAGTATGTTACGCTTAATCCTCCACCTGGGTTGCGAGGGGGGGGGGGGTTCCCGTGCTCATCCAGGGGAGAACGTTTCAGGCGCTGGGCAGATACACCCAGTCTATCGCTGGACACACACAGCCACGCACTATACGGGGCAATTTAGAGCATTTACCTTGAATCCATGTTTTTGGAC
>JAOUQT010326125.1:0-13775 GCA_025769995.1 Xyliphius kryptos
CTTCTTTTATAGGAAAGGATGCTGTGTTTCTTAAATTAATAAGACTTGTAAAAGAGCCCATTTGCTCTCAGCACAATGACTTATTTGTATTTAAAAAATCATTGTTATTTAAAACAAATGGCCTAAATGAAACATTTCAGGCTTTAATGATGTGCCCTGTTAGCAAGCCTGTCTTAATAAACTGAAAAGGAGCTCCAAAACGTCTTTGCGTAAGATCTGGCATGAAGGACTATTTTCCCCCTTGAGTCAGGGAGGCTTACAGGTGCTGCGCCAAATGTTTTTTACTCCGTTTCTACAGAGACTTGATTCACACATGAATTAAGGCAAGTTCTAACATTGTGGTTAAAAAGTATGATACCTGGCAGTGATGCATTGTGCTTCTCATCACAATAGAAATTGTGCTTAAGAGAACTCATGCCAGGACAATTCTAAACACAGAACAAGAGCAGAAAATTGGTGTTGGCCTGTTATAAAAATCCTCGCTCTTCGGTGCCATATTTAATGGAAAATAAATAATGTTTTTTTTTCTTTCTAAAAATAAGAAGGTTCCAAATGCAAGCTATACTGTATAAACTGTAGATAGCGGGATGAAAAGAAGTACAATACAGGTGAATACAGCTTTATTCACTGTTAGCTAGACACATAGATAGACATACACATGGATGGCATAGCATTGCAAATCATATTTTTAAAAACATTCTGCATTCCACTTTCCACTAAAACAAAATGACCATGCTATTGTGGAGCACCATTATGGTAACTTTTCTGTTTTACACGCAAAGCTTCTGGGTTTTAAAGGACATTTTCTGTGGGGAAAAGTAATGTTTGTATACCTATCAGAGATCTTAAATTGTCTCAATGTCTTTTTACAGTGCAGGGGATAAAGTCTTGGGTGCTGGGCAGATACACCCAGGACAGGGCGCCAAAGCATCGCTGGGCACACACTCACTCACACAGCCACGCGCACAAACATACTGTACAGGACAATTTAGAGCATTTAATTTACTTTGAATCCATCCCACGCAGACATGGGGAGAAGATGGAAACTTCACCCATATTGGATTCAAACTCAAATGTGCTAACCACTAAGCCACCGTAATTCAGAAATACTGTATATTATTTAATATGTTCCTGTACCATCCGTGTTAATCCTTACTAATTCTAAATCTGGATTTAATGACACTTTTGGTTATATAGTGTGTAATGCATTTCTAAGTTTATTGTGGAAAACCAGGATTAAATTCCTGAGTTTAATTTATGGTGGACCTCATTCCAAGAAAAAGAGAGAATCATAATTAGGCAATAAAGTGTGAGGTCTGCAGCCAGTTGTGTTAAGGCTGAGAATGCTGAGTCAGAAATGTAAGCAGCTAGAAGAACAAGCCGCATAATTCTTAGTCCTGACTCACTCTGGAAATCTGCAGAACTACAATTAGAAATTATGTGGGTAAATGCCACTGTCTAGCACTAGTGAAAGGTAAACTAATGGAAGTTTTTTTTTAGTAAACACACAATTAGTATTCATTGGTTACGAAAAAGGAGAATAAAAAAAACTTTGGTAAGTACCACTGATGATCAGGCACAGTGGTAGTCCCTTTGTTTAAGACCACTGATTCAAACCGCATTTCAATACAAGCCAAAGTTTTCTGTCAACCGAGCATGCATACTGACAGTCTGTCAGCATGACAAGGTTTGAAATTCCTGGCAATATATGAGGTTTTGCAGATTGCTAGGGACACATTGGACTAGAACTGTGCATGAACTGTGTGCAGCAATTTGGAACAACTGTAAAATCCACATCCTCTTTCTCCTGCAGAGAAACTCTACAATTCAGCTGGACGGGAGCTGAGAAGAGCCCTGTTTTCTCTCAAGCAGATTTTTCAGGTAAAGAAATTTTGAATTTTTTCCTCCCTTGTATTCCAAAATATGAAGTTAAATTTTTTTCAATTGTTCCTTGAAAAATATTTTTTGTATTTTTTATAAACACAGCTTTGGGTCAGCTGTCAAAGTATTAATTGTTTTTTATATTAATTGTTTTTTTTATATTAAAGCGTCCAGGCGTTTCATTTAGGCTTAACTTCTTGGACAGTTACGGGTATGATTTTCTAAAATTTCAGTTTACCCCAGTATACAAACAAGGTTAATTAAGTCATAATTGGATGAGTTAGATGTGAAACGATTTGACTTGCTGATATAACAAATATCTAGTAAACAAAATGATTTGGCGAAAAAAATAATGAACTGATTGCTTTGGCTTGCTTTTTGGAGAATTCAGGCTCATAGGTATGGCGTCAGAAGGGGTCCAAAAGTTTTGAGAACTTAAAAACAATATTCGTAAGCAAAAAATTTCTATTTTCTTTGTTGCACATTTTTTCGCTTGCGCTTCCCATTTTTTTATTTTCATTTCTTAATTTTTCGCTTGCACTGCTCATTTTTTCACTTGCGCTATCTATTTCCCCCTCGCGTTTAAAAATTTCTCATTTAGGACCCAGTAATTGGCTGCTCAAGATCCACGTTTTGCAAAACATGTTTTGTTTTTAAAAAATGAGTTGAGAGTTTTTTTACTTCTATCATTTATTTTAATTTTTATTATTTTTTTCCAGTCACACTTTATAAAATGTGTTTATCCACAATTTGTCATAGTGTAGCATGGCTGGGTGGGCTTTACTTATCTCGAGCAGACAATTACTGTCTGGATCCTGCTCATCCGTTAAAACGGTCCTAAATTCAAAAATCGAACGTGAGAAATCGGACGCGAGGGGGCGATAGAGAGAAGTGCAAGCGAAAAAATAAGAAGCGCAAATGAAAAAATGAAAAGAGCATGCGGAAAAAATGAAGAAAATAGACATTTTTTTGCTTACGAATTCTGTTTTTAAGTTCTCAAAACTTTTGGACCCCTTCTGACGCCATACATAAGACTGTAAAGCTGCTTTGTGTCAATGTACTGTTGTAAAAAGCACTATATAAATATATAACTTGAACTTGAGAACAGTAAATTATATATACCAAAGTATTATATTATTATTATTATTATATTCAATGATTCTGAACGTTTTTCCAGAGTTGTTCCACAGCAAGTGTAATTTTTTTTTTAATTACAGTTTACGAAAAGTACAGCCATCCTTCCATTATCTTCCGCTTATTCCTCTAACAGGGTGGTGGTGGGGTTCCCAATGCCCATACAGCGGAGAACAGATCGGACGCTGGGCAGATACACCCAGTACAGGGCGCCAATCTATCGCTGGGCACACAATCACTCACACATCCACACACAAACACACACCATACCAGGCACTTTAGAGTATTCAATTTACCTGGAATCCATGTTTTTGGACTGTGGGAGAAAACCGGAAAACACGGGGAGGACATGGAAACTCCACCTGGATCAGGATTCAAACCAGAAATCTCCAGCGCTTAGAGGCAAAAGAACTAACCACTTAACCACCATGCTGCCCTTACAAAAAGTCAAAAAGTTAAATATTTGAGCCTATTTAATTAATGCAATAGTGGAAACAAAACTGCCGGTATTTCGGTTCATCCATAGCTGGTACATAGTGCCACCTTAAGTCCATTGAACATCTTTGAACAAATGTGAGCAAGACCGTCTCGACCAACATCTGATTTGCATTTGCGGGCAAAAACTCGCACAGACACACAGCAAAAGCTTGTAGAAAGCTTTACCAAAAGAGTGGAACCTTCCAGAGCTGCAAATGACCAACATTAAATGGAATGTAGCAGAAGTTTCTGTAGATAAAATGTGTAGTACTTCCATTTATTGGTTTTATAAATGTATCTTCACAGATGTTTTTGATCGTTTATTTCATACACAAAATTCCCCCTATTATTTGTATTTAAAGTGAGTTTTTTATATAAATCTAATAATTAGGCAGAATATTTAAGTGCAATATTGTTTATTTCTTCTTCTTATTCTTCTTCTTCTTCTTCTTTTGTCTACTTGCCACAGTGTCAGATGCATTCCACTATATATAGATCAATAAAAACATTAACATAGATAGCAAATAACAGCTAAATCATTAAGCTTTCTAAATCTTAATTTTGACACAAGCAACTGATTGACATTAAGTAAATTACAGTCTTAGCTATGGACTGAGGTGGATCATGCTTGTTAAAACATTCTATCATCCGTGTTTATGTAGCAGGTTTAGACAGGGTGTTAAACATTACACAAATTTCACAGGCTGAGAACAATCTTTATGTTTTTAAATGTTTTTTATGAAACATTTAGGAAATAGCCATTGATGCTGCCCAGTCATTTAAATATACAAATAAACCATTTAGTTTTAAAATGCCAATTGTTTTTTTTTTCTTTTTTTCAGTAAAGCAAATGATTCCAATGTTAGAAATACAGTAAATAAACTTATCGTGGCATTTCCAGTATTGCATTAGATGTAAAGTATTTAGATTAAAGCTCATTTAAAAAGTTTTAAAACGCTGATTTAAAATAGGAAAAGTTCATGCTTCACACATTTTATATTATAATGGAAGATTATAAGAAAAAAAATGGTTTTGGGTGCTTTGTGGAGCAGAAACAGCTATTTGTGAAAAAAGTGAATAAAACGATTTCATCAGTTTTCTATTTGCTGTTCAGTAAGGGTAAATTTTCTCTTACCTGACTGTTTTTAAAAAATTTTATTTATCTCATCTTCTCTAAACCATAAATCTATCTGGTATGTTTAAATTACACAGGTGTTGACAACTGTAGGGATCAAGGCGTGTCCATGGGATGCTCCATAATGACAAGCTTATGGGTTTAAACCAGGCTTTTAAATTCTACTGCAACCCAATATTATGTTACACAATAAAATGTGTATCGTAACATTATTTACATAATATGAACATGCTGGATCCCCATACATGGTACAAATAGCTACAAAATACAAATTTATTATTCTTTAATAAACATTATAAAAGCAATATCAAATACCTAATGGCATTTACACATCATACATATAACACTTTGCATTAAACAATACCACATATGCACATGTGACTCTTACTATACAAACCATACCTCAGGAGGCAGAATAGTTCTTACTAATTCAGGAGTGCACATACTTCACAAATTAAATTTAAAAAAAAGGAAAAGGCTTTATACCGATCGTACCCTGACGCTGCTGCACAGACTGTGCCGAGACGGGGAGGGGAGGTCTTGTCCTCCCCAGACACTCAGAAAGAGCACTGCCTAAGGGGCAAGAGATGCACCACTTATGCCATGCGAGTGTCATGGATGGCCCTCAGTTTGCACCACTAGCCGCAGTGGTTAAGCATTCTTTGGCCCAAATATACATATGGAATGGGCGTGTTAAATGTGGAAGTTCCTTTAAAGAGTAGTGTCCCAATAATGTCTCAATGTGACCAATAATTGACTTCAGATGCATTCAGGAGTAGCGAATCACAGATGGATCTGAGTCTAATTGTCTACAGTGAGTAAGGCAACACAGCAGCAGTGTGCCACAAAAATTATGTTACACACTAAAGACAATTTGCTTTTTTTATAGTAACGTTTTAGTTTTTTCATTATTATTTATGGTTAGTAATTTCCAAAGTGGTTTCTGCGTCACAAATGTTTCAATTCAATGAAATAGACATACAGCGGCAACCAATCTCTCACTACAACATTTTTTTATTTTAGGAGCAGTTTTGCTATTTTCCACAAGGCACACAGAACCTCTAAAAAAGGCTTTTCAAAATGCTGCATGATGGGATTTACATTTGAAAAAACATTTGATTGTGTCTAATCAGTTATGATGTGATTTGTTTTTCTCTGCAGACTAGGTGCCCACATATATATGTATATGCTATGAGTTCTCTATTGTCTTTATATATGAAGCTTTAACATAGTTGTGGATGCATTTTAAAAAAGAATAACTCCGTGATACCCAGCTGTGATCATCAGGTGTCCACATACTTTTCTCCAAACATTGTTGTCCCAACAACTATACTGTATCTTGCATTTGTCCATACACATTCAAGCTGGAATCCCCTGTTATTATAGCCTTTGCTTGCCAGGATAAATTCCAAAAGACAAACCCTCTAATTATTTCTACATCAGACACTAGGCGGGTCCTCAAAATGGTCCAAAATTGAGAAATATTGGATATTGCTGGATAGCTCTTTCATTCTGTGCATGGTGCATCCAGAGAAATGGAGAGAAATGTAATCAGAGATTTAACAAAATATGCCCAGACTATGGGTCTGCTGGTTGCTGACGTATAGGTGTTTCTTTCTCTTTTTCACTCTGTCTCTCTGTCGCTCTCTCTATGTCTCTGTGGGTGAATGGAGCCAACAGTCAAAAATGTCTTTGCAGCTCTTATTCAGTATATTTAATGAGCACTTGGGGCTAAAGCAAAAGCAGAGTCGTGCTTGGCAACCGGCAGTCTCCAAACCCCAAACACTTAGGGTTACCATGGTTGAAGGAAATGAAGTGTGGAGCAGACTGTGCACTTTGGACTCTTTGTGAAGGTCATATACTGTATGACTAATGAATCACTGTTGTGATGTAGTGAAACTGCATGGACCTGCAGACTGAAGACACAATCAGAAAAAGTAGAATAAAGCCTAAAGGACTGTTATTCATATTATCGGTCTTTCTGCATATTCCATATATATTTACATTGAGTTTACTGAAGCGTTCATTTTCCTACTTCCTTTTCAGGATGACAAAGACCTGGTGCACGAGTTCGTGGTGGCTGAGGGACTCACTTGTCTTATTAAAGTGGGAGCTGAGGCAGACCAGAACTATCAGAACTACATCCTCAGAGGTACTATGCTAAAACTTGCAGAAATGCTGTGGAAGTGGGATCACTGTGGGCTAACCCATATTCATGAGATACTGTATAAGTACATTCTCACTGTGGCATCTGGAGTGTCTCTGCATACTGAGCTCTGCTACTACAAACTCAGTTCTGCTGTCCCTCATGCAAATCTGTTCAGTTTTAGGTGATGTGTTCCACATGGTAAAAAGTCTGTCAGCAAGCTCTTTTAATTTCTAAACCCAACTACTTTAGCCATATTGCTAACATGGGTTAAATCAAGCACAGGGCAACATAATCTCCACAGACATGCTCTTACAGAGGACTTATTTGCCAGCTGTGTAATAGGTCATGTTTTCAACTCATTTTAAAACTGACCAGGGTTAAGCTGGCATGTCAATAGTAAGTGCAATAATGAAATGATGCTGATAGGCTTGTGCATACAGTATTGTTTGGTTCACATATAATTCAACTACAGTCAATCTGTGGTCAATCTACAGACCACAGAGCACAGGTTTAGGTAATCATGTAACAAGAACAAGAATTATTTATAATTAGTCTCCTATTCGTTTTTTTTGTAATGCTGAGCCACATACTAAATACACACTGCTCAAAAAATAAAGGAAACATACAATTTAGATCTCAATGATTAAAATATTTAGTTGAAAATCTTTATTTATTGGAATGCGTTTAGAACATTCATTAATTAATTCATTCATTCATTCATTCATTCATTAATTCATTATCTTCCGCTTATTACTTTATGAGGGTCCCGGTGGGTTCCCCACGCTCATCCAGGGTAGAACTTCTCGGGCGCTGGGCAGATACACTGGGTACACACTCACTCACACAGTCACACACACATACACACACTATACAGGGCAATTTAGAGCGTTCAATTTACCTTTATGTTTTTGGAATGTGGGAGAAAACTCCACCCAGATAGGGATTCGAACCGGGAATCCCCAGCGCTGAGAGGCAAATGTGCTTACCATTAAGCCACCGTGCCACTCTTATTTTAACTTGTCTTAAGAAATTTCCATTAAAGTTTTATCAGCCTGTCATTTGATTTTCCACTGTGATTTGGAGTATGATTCCAAATCCAGACTTCCATGAGATAATCTACTAAATAAAGACTTTATTTTTAAAATATTTTATTCATTGAGATCTAGGATTTGTTATTTTAAAATTCCCTTTATTTTTTGTGTAGTTGTAGTAAGCACACATCCAGTGAGCAGCTTTGTATACGGCGCTTGGAGAGCAATTGGGGTTAGGAGCCGTGCCCAAGGGCATTTCAACCATAGCAATTGGTGGGACTGGGTACTTTTGGGAGCTAAAACTTTTGGAGAGTGTCCGAGCTTCTTTTACTAAAATCTATATGTATAAAGTTAGAAATCTATATATGTGAGGTTTAAATTAGAATGTAAACATTGCTTTTCTGATTTACGACAGTTGAAGAATTCACATGACTGGATTTGCTTCGACAAGTATCATGCACCAAACACCTTTTTTTTTTTTACTGCAGGCTACTCACTACAGGCTTTTTAAAAGACTTTGTGTTCCCCTTTTAATAATAGTTTAATTCTCTCTTATTAAGCCAAGTCCCAATTGTTCATTTTAAAATGCAACAACAATTTTCCTTAAAAGTGCATTTCTTCAAACCAGGCAGTATCTTATAATTAAATATTTATGTGAGCAAATCCAACACCTGAATTTTATATGTCTGTCTTTAGAAAGAATATGAAACCCTATCAATCTTTTGGAACAAAGTTGACATCTGTATTAGTGTGTTGCTATTTTAACTTGTTACATCACGTAGACAGATAGCAAGAAAATAAATGTTTAAAATAAACTGGTTTAAATGTATAAACCAATTTATCCGTTAAATAGACAGACTGATTAGATTAATACTTTAAAAAGCCATTTATACCTTGTACAGTTAAACACTTGAGTTGGCGTTTAAAGGAGGAACAAACCTCATGCCAAATATTTCATCTGCTCGAACCGTAGCCAAATACTGTTCTCTCACACAGTCAGGCACACCTGCCTTGGCGTTTATCAAACATTTCGATCAAAATGTAATGCAGCACCAGACTGTTGAAGCAATCTAATAAATTATTATATCTTTATATAACAGTATATATTAAAATTTTGTTATTTTCAGGGTTTAATGCAGGTAACCATTAGACAGCAGGGCCAGTGTTTAAAGAAGTAGATAATTCTCTACGAGTTTGCATGTGTTTTTTGGGCCCCTCAGCAAAGAATTGAACCCTTAGTTGTTCATTCGTAATTGTGTCTATGCTTCTTTGAGTCACACAGAGCAAGAGCCTGTAGAAAATGCTGTAAACTTGATTATTTTTAGCTTAATCCTATATTTGGGTCGAGGGGGGACCGGAAGGAGAGGAAACCCACACAGACACGTGGAAGAACATGGAAAATCCAGCCAGATTGGAATTCGAACCTTGATCCCCAGCACTGAGAGGCGAATGGGCCAACGGCCTGAGCTGCTAACCTATATATACATTAGCAGAATACAGTATAGTAATTGATAACAATGTGAAAGTTGAAAAACAATTGTTTTTGAATAAATGATGCCATCAGAGTTCATTCATTCATTCATTATCTTCTGCTTATTCCTTTATGAGGGTTGCGGGGGGGTTTCCCATGCCCATCCAGGAGAGAACGTCTCAGGCGCTGGGCAGATACACCCAGGACAGGGCGCCAATCCACTCACACAGTCACACACATAAACACACACTATACAGGGCAATTTAGAGCGTTCAATTTACCTTCATGTTTTTGGACTGTGGGAGGAAACCAGGAAACCCACGCAGACACTGGGAGAACATGCAAACTCCACCCAGATAGGGATTCAAAGCAGGAATCCCCAGCGCTGAGAGGCAAATGTGCTAACCACTAAGCCAGCGTGCCGCCCGCCATCAGAGTTTATATAACATATAATATTGGAATGTGATTTGTGAAAATTAAAATACTCTTGAAGACTCTAATCAATCCGAAGTGTTTCATTTGATGGTGATAATGACTAAACAATCAAACGTAGTAAAGAGAGAACCCGTTTTTTTTTTTTTTTTTAAGGACACGGTAGGTAATCACAATGCCAAATTTTAGTCTTGTAACTTCTATCAGTGAGATCTATTTTAGCACATAAAATCAAACCATGCAAAAAAAATGGAAAAAAACAACCTAGTTTGAGATTAAGTCTACACTTTCTGATAAGAAGGCACATTTATATACCTGTTAGTTTATGTCCCATTAGGCTTTCACTTACATAGTTACCTTTAAATCTAATAATAAACCCTAAGAAGTAAATTAGTGTAAATTGTACCTCATGTAATTGACTTCTATTATGTATTGACACTGAACAAAAAACCTTTAGGACTTGAATAAAAACTTTTCAGGAAAAGTAAATAGGTGTGTAATTATGTAGCAAACATCTTTTGTAAAATGGGGGTGGACAATTGAGAGGTTAACCTGGTCACCATAACCTAGCAGAGGTCGTTAATTCAAGGTTTAAAATAAATACTATGAACAGAGCCTAGAATAAGAGTCACATGCCGATTTTTAAGTATATACAGTACCATTTTTTGACTATTTGAAATGTTTGTTGTCAAGCTCATTAAATTTTTTTTAGTGTTTTTAAAAATTTTTTTTTTTTTTTTTAACAACAATGCTTTGTTTTGAAGCATCTTTACAATGTTCTAACAATAAATCCCTAAAGAGTGTATAGGCGGCAGTGGATAGGAAAAACTCCATGGTGTTTGATTTGTTTATAAAGAATCTCAAAGGGGGATTCATCATGGCTGAGAAGTGTTAATAGGGAAACAATAGTAATGTATAGATTGTGTATGTTTATATTCAGTACCAGTCAAAAGTTTGGACACACCTTTTGTGCATTTTATCAGTTTTACTTACCGAAAACATGGACTTTGTAGTGCTACGATTACAGACTGTAGTCAATCTGCTTGTGGACTACAGTACGTACCGTCTTACTCGGTTTTCTAACTGTCAGGACCCCAATAGTACCACCACAATGTTGGTGCATTATTCATATTCCAGTGGTGTCACTGAGGTGTTTCATTAAAACTACAGCAGCAGTGCTATGCATTAGTGTCACTGCAGAACTGACATTAAACAATACACCACCCAAATCTTCTGTGATGGTCCTGACCGTTAGCGAACAGAGCACCAACAAGAGACTAACAAAAACAAGAAAACAGATGTACAACAGTCTGTAATTGTAAAACTACAAAGTCCATCTATATGGTAAGTGGAGATAATAGACAACGGAGCAAGAAGAATACTGTATATAGAATTATCATTATGTAAGTAAATCAGATGAATAGGTGACGCCAGGGAGAAAAAATTCAATTGTAAGCATGCCGGTTAATGTCAGCCAGAATACGAAGTCTTTGACAGGGGTATAATGTTTCATTTTTGTTATCAGCACAAAGCAAAGCTCATTTCGCATACAGGAATCAGTGCAAAGGAAAAGGTTTATAATGCAAAGTCATCATAAATCTGATGAGATTAAAGAGCTTATATCAGCATCCAAGTCAAAATGATCACTTTACTGAACATAATACACTCAGGCCTTAAATCTTTTAATTTATTAAAAGATGCATTCATGATATAATCATTACACCTTTACTTAATGCAAGGCCAGGCACTCACTGCCTAAGGGAACCAAAGAACATAAAGTTACTTTCACCTTCATGTGAGTTGCTTTCCCATGTCTCAACCCATGTGAGATTTATATGGTCTGAAAGATTTATGACTGCTTTTTATTTATACCTGATTTAGGTATTAGGTCTTCTATTGATGTTTCCTCCTGGAAAAAAAGACACAAAGGTGAAACAAGGATACGTAAAAAGTATTTAAAGCCTAAAGAGAAGATCTTTGAAATTTGTCACAAGTTTTCTTTCATCTCTTCATCTTCCACTAAATCCTATACTAAGGGGGGGAATTTAGAGGGAGTTGTTTCGGGTTCAGGGCAGATACACCCAGAACATGGTGCCAATCCAGCACTGGGCACACACGCTCACTCTCTCTCTCTCTTTCTCTCTCTCTCTCTCTCTCTCTCTCTTTCACACACACACACACACACATACATACAAGGGCAATTTATTTTGAATAAATGTAGCATGTTTTTGGACTGTTGGAGAAAACCAGAGAACCCGGAGAAAAACACGGAGAGAACATGGAAACTTTACCCAGTTTTGGAACCTGGACCCACGTGCTAAGAGGCCTGTTAACCACTACGCCACCATACCACATTTCTTTAAACTCATTAGATTTTATATTATTCACACATTCATCTTCTGCTTAATCATCTACTAGCATCCTGCGGGTTCCCCATGCCTAATCATGGGATAACATCTCGGGCGCTGTGCAGATACACCAAAGACAGTGCGCCAATCTAACGCTGGGCACACTCACTCACACACAAACACACATGGGGCAATTTAGAGCATTTAATTTACCTTGAATCCATGTTTTTGGACTGTGGTAGGAAACCGGAAAACCCAGAGGAAACCCACGTGGACCTGGGGAGAACATGGAAACTCCACCCAGATCAGAATTCGAACCAGGAATTCCCAGCGCTGACGGGCAGACGTGCCAACCGCTAAGCCACCCTAAGTAGCCCTATATATAATAAAAAGTAATTATACATCAACAGCACTTACATTTTTAGAAATGGGTGGACACTGGGACAACATACCAAACTTCACACAAAGCAAAGTACTGGCACAAGAACCCCGGATACTTGTGTGTCATCATGTCCAACATTTACATATACGCATCCAATATTAACACAAGGAACACACAGCTTTTAAGCTGCAAATAAATAAAGCTGCTTTTAAAAAAACAGGCAGCACACTGATTTATTCCAGGATCAATGTCTAACCTGAAACTGTGACTAAGATAAGATCAGATTGTCAGTTTTTAATTAACTTTAGTTAAGTGCTAAACCTTTATCTGGATAAATGAACAATTCCATATGTATTCTTTTTCACAGCTTATCTGTGTAACACATAAGTAGTGCTATAAAGCTATGAAAGCTGCTCATCTGGAAACTTGAGCTTGATCTTAATCTTTTCTCAGCTGCAAATAAACATGGGATTTTCTCCCCTTGCTTGGACATTTAAACTTTGTTGGAAATACAATCTAAATACTAGCTTTTGTAGCACATTTACTTCATGGTTCACCATTTCTAAACACCTCACTTGTACAAAGTGAAACTTTTCGATAAACAGCAACTGTCTGGTGGTCACTCACTGGGTTTTTTTATTGCTCAATTCTGAGTAAAGTGTATATATTGCTGTGTGTACAGTTATGAGAGGTTTAGCAAATCCATCAGAATTATTCATCGCTTTGGGCACCAACCACCATACAGCTTTGTGATACAAAGGCATTATGTTGTTTTGCTACTTTCCACTCTGCTTCAAGATTGGTTCAGACCTTAATTTCAATAAGACTTTAAATGTTAAATGTATGGATAAACTTCAAAAGAAATTGACCTAAAATTTCTTATTTCATTACCATCCACTTAATCCAATACTTCGGTCGTGGTGAGAGCTCTACCTGCTCATCCAGGGGAAAACATTTGGAGTTGCTGGGAAGAAACACCCAGGAAAGGGTACCAATCCATCGCTGGGCACACACTCACTTACACATAGACACACATACACCATATAAGGGCAATTTAGAACAGCCAATTCACTTTGAACCCATGTTTTTGGCCTGTGAGAGCAGAAAACCAGCGGTCACAGGAAGGACATCCACTCAGAACGGGATTTTAACCTGGATCCCCAGCGCTGAGAGGCAGACCGGATAATTACTATAACACCATGCCGTCTTTACCTTAAATTAATATCTTTTTTTTTTTTTTTTTTACAATGATTGCTAAGGGCGACACGGTGGCTTAGTGGTTAGCACGTTCGCCTCTCAGCGCTGGGGATTCCCGGTTCGAATCCCTATCTGGGT
>JAOUQT010326141.1:0-13774 GCA_025769995.1 Xyliphius kryptos
GGGAGTTATCTGCAACACTTCAGGTTACCCTTTGTTTTAGCAAATATGGCAGGAAAAGGGCAATAGATCACCTTTAAAGACAGACCAACTGTTGCATACCCCCCATCAAGTATAAAAGTCTACCTTCCAACTCTGAAGGCAGAGAGGATTCTCAATTCTACAGAGTTGATAAATATGTTGTTCCTCACTCTGACTCCTGACTCGACAATAGTGGACACTATTTCCACAACAATAGTGTTGAAAGCTAAGCAGGTGTGGTCAAGTTCAGTAAATGAATGGACAACCTTATTGAAAAATTCGGTTCAAACCTAATTCAAAAGGCTTTTCTTTTTTACTGATTTTCTTACTTATGTAATTTCTCACTCATTCACTTGTTTGCTTACTCATTTGTTAATAGGTAAATTTGTCCCAAATGGTGGTGCTTGGCAATATTATGCTTCCTAAGTTGGCTGGGTCATCTAAGTGTCTGACTTTATTGTGTAGAATACTTGATTTGTAATGTTAAGATTAGCTTTGAAGGGGGTGTCCAGTACAACCAGACTGGCAATGGAAAAATTCTTTATGGTAATGGTTAAACCTAAGCAGGTGTGGACTAGTTCAGTGAACGAACCGAAGTGCAAATCAAAGAGAAGAAAAGTGGACCATATGTGCCTTTTGTTAAGTAAGAAGTGAACAACAAAATACTTTTAAGGAGGTCGGATTAGCGTTGATATGATTGTGATTATGTTTTTAAAGACTGCAAAATTAGTCGTCACGTCATCACAAAACATGTAAACTATGCTGGCATGCATATTTTCTGAGCTTTAAGCTAAGGGGAGAATTAAAGGTCACCTGTTTAAAGTCTTTAAGGCAATAAGGTCACCTGTTTATGATACCTTTGGAGACGTATAATAATCATTTAAATAGCAAAAATCCTTCAATCATTTCCCAATGTTCGTCCTTTGGCATTGGAATGCGAAGGAAATCTTAAAAAATATTACTACAATTCATATTAATATTCAAAATCTCTACTTTTAATGGTGCCCCGTGTAAGGATTTCAAATATTACTCGTTAATCACAGTTCTATTTTTAGTGTACTCACGAGCGTGATAAAAATGATTTATTACATGTTAATACACTAATTACATTGTTCCATTTAACTTTTAGGGCGAAACCCATTAAGCACAATTTATTGAGATATCCAATAATGCGTCAAGCTAAATATAGCCTGACGTGATTAAACAAACGACCTACTACTAAGACGTGAGTCTTCTGATTCTGCAGAATCTGCACCCAGTGTGTCCTCACACCCCATGCAATGGTCTAACTTCCATTAAGCCAACATCCAAACAAAATATACATTTTTTACCCAATTTTAATGCTTTTTACATCTCCATACACTTTAAACCAGCATTTTCGAGCACAAGTCCGTAAGTCTATAAGAAGCTATAAACTATAAGAAGTTTGTGCAAACTAAGCAGTATGGAATAGTTACAATCAAGTAAACTAATCAATTGGCTTGTTTGGTGCTATAGAAAACACTAAACTCTTTGCCTAATCAAAATTTATTAACTGAGCTAACTATATTGAGTTTCTAAGAGCAAAAAAGTAAAAATAAAGTACTAAGCAATGGGTAATAGTTATAATGGTGTAAAACTAATGATTTTGATTATTTATAGTAATGTTTAACATTAAAATCTAAACAAACAATAAAGCTAAAAACTGTTGAAGCTTAGCATAATGACCTATTTATATGTCACAGGCGAAAAGTTGCTATAAATAGGCCATTCTGCTTAGTTTTAACAGTTTTCAACTTTGTTGTTTGTTCAGATTTTATTGTTTAACCTATTAATAATCAAAATCATCAGTTTACACTATCGTAACTATTAACCATTGCTTAGTTTAAAGACACACTCTATACCTTGTTTTTACTTTTTGCTCATACAAACTCTTCATAGTTAGCTCAATTATGAACTTTTGACAAAGCTAGGAGTCTAATGCTTTTTTTAAAGCTACAAACAGTCCAACCTTTTAGTGTACACGATTGTTACTGTTCTTTTACGCTTTGTTTAGATAAACTCTTTACAGCTTGCTTAGTTCTTAACTGTTGATAAAGCAAAGCGTTCAATGTTTTCTTCAGCAACAAAAAATACAATTTATTAGTTTATACAATTGTTACTATTCTATACTGCTTAGTTTGCTTTGCTTTCAACAAGCTTTTGAAAGTTTTGCATAATTCTATTCTTTTGATTAGCTTTGTTTAGAAGCTCGGCATAATGTAGAAAGTGTTACTTTCACAAGCACTCTGCAGTCCATACGATTTTAACGATATTGCTTAGATTTAACAAACTCTTTATTGTTCACCTAGTTCTTTACGTTTTTTTAGTTAGTTATGAACTTGTCTTGTTTTGTTTTTACCTTTTGATTAGATTTGCTGGAAACAATAAAACTCATAAATTTACACTATTGTAACTAATGTATTGCTTTCTTTTTAGAAACTATAGTTTGCTTAGATTTTAATCTTAATACTTTAACTCAAACTTGGCAGCTCACTCTAATGTAACTAAGCCATTGTACTTATTTTTTATCGAAACTCTATAAATTTTGTTTAGTACTTTTATTTTATATTTTTATTTTGTTTATGTTATTAAGTTTTAGTTATGCTTACTTTTTAATGAGTGATAGTAAGTGATTTATAAACAAAAAATATTTCATAAAATTACTACAGGAGGTCAGACAATTGCTACTCAACAACTCACTGAAAAAGATTTCTTCTTCCTAGCTTCAACTAGCCCTTTACAAATGGCTTCCTTTTTTACTTTTGGGCCTGTTTTCATGATAATCACAATGCTTAACCTTAAATAATGAGACTTTAGTTTTTCTTAGTGATCAATAAGTGACTGGATGTGTTCTTTAGTAAGAAAAACTTTTTATTGAATTCTGTAGGTCAGACTTAACCATTCATTAAAAAAGATTTTAGCTTCTTAATTTCAATTAACCCTTCATTAAAAAAAATATATATATATATAGATTATGTTTGCCCTCAATGTAGAAGATCCAGTTTAACAAAATAAATAAGTGACTGAATGTGTACTTAAAAGTGTTTTATACTAGACTAATATTACATTTAGAGGTTTTCCAGGCACAGACTATCTATTTACAGCAAGGTTGTTTAACTACTTCTGAAGGTCAGATTATTGTAACTCATCCAGTTACTTAACAAAATTTCATCTTCCTGACTTCAACCGACTCTTTACAAATAGTTCCCCTTACAGTCGATGCTTGCCTGAAATATTAAAATTTAATTTAACATACTACTACATGAGGGACTGAGTTTGCAACTAAGTAATAAAATGGGACTTATAACAGTAAAGTAAATAAAGTAACTCTTTACAGTAAGTTTTCTTATTCATGTTTGGGATTTTGGGCATAATAATCAATACTTAAGTATTAAAGTTTAGTGTTGCTTACTGCTAACAAAAAACAACTTCTTTGTGAAATATTTTTTTGACCCACCACACGTGGTCAGAACAATGAAACTCATTCAGTCTCTGAATAAGATTTCATCATTTTAGCTTCGACAAGCTCTTTACAAATGGATTTCTTACACTTTTTGCATACAAAAATCAATACTAATCTACAGTAATAACATTTTTGTTTTATTGCTTCAGTTAAAAAGTGTTTTATGATGTTACTTCTTGAGGTCAGTCTATTGAAATTCATTCAGTCACTGAAGAAGTAGTTTGTTACAAATAAATGGCTTTTTTTATTCACTTTTGGGCCTTTTTGCTTAGTGATCAATAAGTGACTGGGTGAGTGCTTCAAGTAAGCAAAAATGTTTTTTATTTGTTACTTCTGGAGATTAGACTATTGTTGCTCAACCAGTCAAAACAGAAAAAAACAACACGATTGTGAAGCGGTATGGGTGTTTGTTGTGAATGCTGTCACAGTTACATAATAGATAAGCAGCTCAGCCATTTATATTTAAGGACCACGTTATAATACTACATGAGGAATTTACTGTGTAATTAAGTTATGTAATACTAAAAGTTACCACATTTGGAACACTTCCAGTAACAAACTAACCTTTCCCAGTGGGCTTTCTTTCTCTTTTACACAATTGTTAGTGTTCTGCATCGCTTAGTTTTCACTGACACTTTATAGTTTGCTCAGTTCCTAACTTTTATCAAAGCCAAGAGTTTAGTGGGTTTTTTTTTCAGCAACAAACAATTCAATTTATTAGTTTATACAATTGTAACTTTTCTACGGTGCTTAGTTTTAACAAACTCATTATGGTTTGCTCAGTTCCTAACTTTTAAAAGTGTATTTTTTTTTTTTAGCAAGAAACAATCCAGTTTATCAGCTGGCACAATTGTAGGTATTTGGCAGTGCTTAGTTTGCACAAACACGTTGATAAATCTTAAGCTTTAAAAAAGCTAAGAGTGTAGTCTTTACTTTAGCAACAAACTATCTAATTCATTAGTTTAGAAGATTGTACCGATTCTACACTGCTTCGTTTGCACAAACATTTAATAGTTTACCCAGTTCCTAACTTTTTAAAGCAAAGTGTTTTTTTTTTAGAAACAAACAATCCAGTTTATTAGCTGACACAATTGTAGATATTTTGCATTACTTAGTTTGCACAAACACTAACTAGTTTGGTAAAGTCTTACCCTTAATTAAAAAAAGGAATTAAATGCTTTCTTTACTAGCACCAAACATTATATTTTATCAGTTTACACAATTGTTACTTTTTTACACTGCTTATTTTGCACAAACTCTTTATAGATTTCTTAGTTCCTAACTATTATTATAGCCAGCAACAAACAAGCTAGTTAATTAGCTTGCACAATTGTTAGTGTTCTGCACCGCTTAGTTTTCACTGACACTTTATAGTTTGCTTAGTTCCTAAATTTTATTAAAGCCAAGAGTTTAGTGGGTTTTTTTTTTCAGCATTAAACAATCCAATTTATTAGTTTACGCAATTGTAACTTTCCTACAGTGCTTAATTTCAACTCATTATGGTTTACTCAGTTCCTAACATTTAAAAATGTTTTTTTTTTTTTTAGCAAGAAACAATCCAGTTTATTAGCTGGCACAATTGTAGGTATTTGGCAGTGCTTAGTTTGCACAAACACGTTGATAAATCTCAAACTTTAAAAAAGCAAATAGTGTAGTCTTTAGCAACAAACTATCCAATTTATTAGTTTAGAAAACTGTACCTATTCTACACTGCTTGGTTTGCACAACATTTCAATAGTTTACCCAGTTCCTAATTTTTTAAAGCAAAGTGTTTTTTTTCAGAAACAAACAATCCAGTTTATTAGCTGGCACAATTGTAAATATTTTGCATTACTTAGTTTGCACAAACACAAACTAGTTTGTTAAATTCTTACCCTTAAATAAAAAAAGGAATTCAATGCTTTTTTACTAGCACCAAACATTATATTTTATCAGTTTACTCAATTGTTACTTTTTAAATTGCTTAGTTTGCACAAACTCTTTATAGATTTCTTAGTTCCTAACTATTATTATAGTCAGAAACAAACAAGCTAGTTTATTAGCTTGCACAATTGTTAGTGTTCTGCAGTTCCTAACTTTTATTAAAGCCAAGAGTTTAGTATTTTTTTTTCAACATTAAACAATCCAATTTATTAGTTTACACAATTGTAACTTTCCTACAGTGCTTAGTTTTAACAAACTCATTATGGTTTACTCAGTTCCTAACTTTTAAAAGTGTATTTTTTGTTTTGTTTAGCAAGAAACAATCCAGTTTATCAGCTTGCACAATTGTTTGAATTCTGCACTGCTTAGTTTGCACTGACACTTTAAAGTTTGTTCAATTCTTTGCTTTAAGTAAAGATAGGAGTGCAGTGTTTTTTTTTGGCAACAAACAATTCAGATTATTAGTTTACACAATTGTAACTTTTCTACACTGTTTACTTTGCACAAACTCTATATGATTTACTCAGGTCCTAAATTTTAGCAAAGCAAAGAGTGAAATTTTTTTTAGCAACAAACAATCCAGTTTATCAGCTGGAACAATTGTTGGTAAGAGTAAGCACTAAGCACTGCTTAGTTTGCACAAACACGTTGTTGAATCCGTAACTTAAAATAAGCAAAGAGTGTAGTGTTTTCTTTAGCAACAAACTATCCAATTAATTAGTTTAGACGATTGTACCTATTCTACACTGCTTAGTTTGCACAAACTTTCAATAGTTTACCCAGTTTCTAACTTTTTAAAGCAGTGTGTTTTTTCAGCAACAAACAATCCAGTTTATCAGCTGGATTAATTGTAAATAATTTGCATTGCTTAACTTGCACAAACACTAAATAGTTTGGTAAATTCTTACCCTTAATTAAAAAAAGGAATTAAATGCTTTTTTTCCTAGCACCAAACTATATATTTTATAAGTTTACACAATTGTTACTTTTTTTACACTGCTTAGCTTGCACAAACTCTTTATAGATTTTTTAGTTCCTAACTATTATTATAGCCAGCAACAAACAATCTAGTTTATCAGCTTGCACAATTGTAACTTTTCTACAGTGCTTAGTTTTAACAAACTCTTTATGGTTTACTCAGTTCCTAACTTTTAAAAGTGTATTTTTTTTTTGCAACAAACAATCCAGTTATCAGCAGGCACAAGTTTATTAGTTTATTAGTTTAGAAAATTGTTCCTATTCTAAACTGCTTCGTTTGCACAAACTTCCCATAGTTTACTCAGTTACTAACTTTTATTAAAGCAAAGTGTTTTTTTAAGCAACAAACAATCCAGTTTATTAGCTGGCACAATTATAAATATTTTGCATTGCGTAGTTTGCCCAAACACTGTGCAATTTGGTAAATTCTTAATTTTAATTTAAGTTAAAAGTAAAGTGTTTTCTTTAGCAACAAACAATTCAATGTATTAGTTTACACAATAACCATTCTTTTTCACTTCGTTTACAACACCTTTTAAGAGATTTTTGTTACTTTTAAGCAAGGTGTGTAGTGTTTTTTTTTTTTTTTAGCAACAAACAATCCAGTTTATTAGCCGGCACAATTGTAGATATTTTGCATTGCTAAGTTTGCACAAACACTTGATAGTTTGTTAAATTTCTAACCTTAATTAAAGAGAGGGATTAAATGTTTTGTTTTAGCAACAAGCTAAATAATTCATCAGTTTACACAATTGTTTTTTTTACACTGCTTTGTTTGCGTAAACTCTTTATAGTTAGCTCAGTTCCTAACTTTTATTAAAGCTAAGAGTTTAGTGTTTCATTTAGCAACAAACAATCCAGTTAATTAGCTTGCACAATTGTAAGTATTCTCCACTATTTAGTTGTGCTGACACTTTATAGTTTGTTTAATTCTTAGCTTTAAATAAAGATTGGAGTAAAGGGTTTTTTTTAGCAACAAACAATACAATTTATTAGTTTACACAATTGTAACTTTTCCACACTACTTAGTTTCCACATACTTTTTAAGGTTTACTCAGTTCCTTATTTTTAATAAAGCAAAGAGTGTAGTGTAGCAGCAAACAATTTAGTTTATCAGCTGGCACAATTGTAGGTATTTTGCAGTGCTTAGTTTGCACAAACAATAGTTTGTTAAATTCTTAACCTTAGATTCAACTTAAGTTTAATTAAAGATAAGAGTGAAGTGTTTTCTTTAGCAACAAACAATCCAATTTATTAGGTTACACAATTGTAACCATTCTATACCATTTTTTTTTTTAAAAAAAACCTTTAAAGAATTTTCTCAACTTTTAATGAGGCAAAAAGTGTAGTGTCTTATTTTTTTTTAGCAACAAACAATTTAATTTATTAGTGTGCACACTTGTAAAATAAAATGGCTAAGTTTTTTAATTTTGATAAAGCAAAGAGTATTATGTTTTATTTAGCAACAAACAATCTAATTTATTGGTTTGCACAATTGTAACTACTCTATACGACTTTTACACAAACATCTAAGAGTTTCCCAGTTACTAACTTTTGCTCTAGCAAAGAGTTTAGTGTTTTCCTTAGCAACAAACTATCCAATTTATTAGTTTACACAATTTTACCTATTCTACACTGCTTAGTTTGCACAAACTCTTTATTGTTTGCTCAGTTCTTACCTTTTGATAAAGTTTTTTTTAACAACAAACAATACAATTCATTAGTTTACACAATGGTTACTATTCTATACTACTTTGTTTACACTAACTCCTTATCATTTGCTAAGTTCTCTGTAACTTTTTAGTTTAGACGACTGTAACTATTCTATACTGCTTTAGTTTGCACAAACATTGTATAGTTTACTCAGTTCTCTGTAATGTTGAAAATCTCATCCACACTATAGCAACCTACTCTATGTAATTAGACCATTCTGCTTAGTTTTAACAGTTTTTATCCTTGTTGTTTGTTTAGATTGTATTATTTAACCTTTCTATAAAAAAACAAAAAACATCAGTATACACTCTTGTAACTATTAACCATTACTTAGTTTAAAGACACACCCTATACTTTTTTTGCTCATACAAACTCTTTATAAATAGCTCAGTCATTACGTTTGATAAAGCTAGAAGTTTAATGCTTTTTTTAGCTACAAACCATAACATTTTTAGCTTAGACGATTGTTACTGTTCTATATTCCTTAGTTTGCACAAACTGTATTGTTTGCTATGGTTTTAAATTTTGATAAAGCAAAGAGTTTAGTGTTTTCCTTAGCAACAAAGAATCAAATTTATTAGTTTACAGAACTGTAACTATTCTATTTTGTTTAGTTTGCATAAACTCCTTATAGGTTGTTGCTAAAAAAAGCATTAAACTCATAGCCTTATCAAAACTTAATAGTTTAGATGACATTAAAACATTACAGAGAACTGACAGCAAACTATAAGGAGTTAGTGTAAACAAAGCAGTAAAGAATAGTTACAATTGTGTAAACTAATAAATTGGATTGTTTGTTGCTAAAGAAAACATCAAACGCTTTGCTTTAACAGTTGAGAACTTAGCAAACTATAAGAAGTTTGTGCAAACTAAGCAGTATGGAATAGTTACAATCAAGTAAACTAATCAATTGGCTTGTTTGGTGCTATAGAAAACACTAAACTCTTTGCCTAATCAAAATTTATTAACTGAGCTAACTATATTGAGTTTCTAAGAGCAAAAAAGTAAAAATAAAGTACTAAGCAATGGGTAATAGTTATAATGGTGTAAAACTAATGATTTTGATTATTTATAGTAATGTTTAACATTAAAATCTAAACAAACAATAAAGCTAAAAACTGTTGAAGCTTAGCATAATGACCTATTTATATGTCACAGGCGAAAAGTTGCTATAAATAGGCCATTCTGCTTAGTTTTAACAGTTTTCAACTTTGTTGTTTGTTCAGATTTTATTGTTTAACCTATTAATAATCAAAATCATCAGTTTACACTATCGTAACTATTAACCATTGCTTAGTTTAAAGACACACTCTATACCTTGTTTTTACTTTTTGCTCATACAAACTCTTCATAGTTAGCTCAATTATGAACTTTTGACAAAGCTAGGAGTCTAATGCTTTTTTTAAAGCTACAAACAGTCCAACCTTTTAGTGTACACGATTGTTACTGTTCTTTTACGCTTTGTTTAGATAAACTCTTTACAGCTTGCTTAGTTCTTAACTGTTGATAAAGCAAAGCGTTCAATGTTTTCTTCAGCAACAAAAAATACAATTTATTAGTTTATACAATTGTTACTATTCTATACTGCTTAGTTTGCTTTGCTTTCAACAAGCTTTTGAAAGTTTTGCATAATTCTATTCTTTTGATTAGCTTTGTTTAGAAGCTCGGCATAATGTAGAAAGTGTTACTTTCACAAGCACTCTGCAGTCCATACGATTTTAACGATATTGCTTAGATTTAACAAACTCTTTATTGTTCACCTAGTTCTTTACGTTTTTTTAGTTAGTTATGAACTTGTCTTGTTTTGTTTTTACCTTTTGATTAGATTTGCTGGAAACAATAAAACTCATAAATTTACACTATTGTAACTAATGTATTGCTTTCTTTTTAGAAACTATAGTTTGCTTAGATTTTAATCTTAATACTTTAACTCAAACTTGGCAGCTCACTCTAATGTAACTAAGCCATTGTACTTATTTTTTATCGAAACTCTATAAATTTTGTTTAGTACTTTTATTTTATATTTTTATTTTGTTTATGTTATTAAGTTTTAGTTATGCTTACTTTTTAATGAGTGATAGTAAGTGATTTATAAACAAAAAATATTTCATAAAATTACTACAGGAGGTCAGACAATTGCTACTCAACAACTCACTGAAAAAGATTTCTTCTTCCTAGCTTCAACTAGCCCTTTACAAATGGCTTCCTTTTTTACTTTTGGGCCTGTTTTCATGATAATCACAATGCTTAACCTTAAATAATGAGACTTTAGTTTTTCTTAGTGATCAATAAGTGACTGGATGTGTTCTTTAGTAAGAAAAACTTTTTATTGAATTCTGTAGGTCAGACTTAACCATTCATTAAAAAAGATTTTAGCTTCTTAATTTCAATTAACCCTTCATTAAAAAAAATATATATATATATAGATTATGTTTGCCCTCAATGTAGAAGATCCAGTTTAACAAAATAAATAAGTGACTGAATGTGTACTTAAAAGTGTTTTATACTAGACTAATATTACATTTAGAGGTTTTCCAGGCACAGACTATCTATTTACAGCAAGGTTGTTTAACTACTTCTGAAGGTCAGATTATTGTAACTCATCCAGTTACTTAACAAAATTTCATCTTCCTGACTTCAACCGACTCTTTACAAATAGTTCCCCTTACAGTCGATGCTTGCCTGAAATATTAAAATTTAATTTAACATACTACTACATGAGGGACTGAGTTTGCAACTAAGTAATAAAATGGGACTTATAACAGTAAAGTAAATAAAGTAACTCTTTACAGTAAGTTTTCTTATTCATGTTTGGGATTTTGGGCATAATAATCAATACTTAAGTATTAAAGTTTAGTGTTGCTTACTGCTAACAAAAAACAACTTCTTTGTGAAATATTTTTTTGACCCACCACACGTGGTCAGAACAATGAAACTCATTCAGTCTCTGAATAAGATTTCATCATTTTAGCTTCGACAAGCTCTTTACAAATGGATTTCTTACACTTTTTGCATACAAAAATCAATACTAATCTACAGTAATAACATTTTTGTTTTATTGCTTCAGTTAAAAAGTGTTTTATGATGTTACTTCTTGAGGTCAGTCTATTGAAATTCATTCAGTCACTGAAGAAGTAGTTTGTTACAAATAAATGGCTTTTTTTATTCACTTTTGGGCCTTTTTGCTTAGTGATCAATAAGTGACTGGGTGAGTGCTTCAAGTAAGCAAAAATGTTTTTTATTTGTTACTTCTGGAGATTAGACTATTGTTGCTCAACCAGTCAAAACAGAAAAAAACAACACGATTGTGAAGCGGTATGGGTGTTTGTTGTGAATGCTGTCACAGTTACATAATAGATAAGCAGCTCAGCCATTTATATTTAAGGACCACGTTATAATACTACATGAGGAATTTACTGTGTAATTAAGTTATGTAATACTAAAAGTTACCACATTTGGAACACTTCCAGTAACAAACTAACTTTTCCCAGTGGGCTTTCTTTCTCTTTTAGAACTTTTTGCATTGTAATCAATTTTTAACTATTAAAGTTTTAGTTTTGCTCATTGCAAAACAACCGTGTGATAGATTTTTTGGTATACTACACATAGTCAGACTACCGAAACTCATTCAGTCACTGGCAGCTAATAAAGCTTTAAATTTGCTTTGTGATCCATAAGTGATTTAGTGATTTAGCAAGAAAAAGTATTTTTTGACTTGTTACTTTTGGAGGTCAGACTATTGCAAAACAAGCAGTCACTGAACGAGATTTTATCTTCATCAATTAAATTAATTATTTACAAAAATGTTTCTTTACTTGCCCTAAATGTCAAAGTTTTAGTTTTACATTTTAAAGTGTTTACTTAAAGTGTTTAATGAAACGGGTGGTTCCGGTCCTTAAATCTATTATTAAATCTATTATTCATAGTAACCCAAACCTCTGAAGCTTTACATTCATATAAATGCATGCTATAAAGTGTAATGTCTAATTGAGGTTTCTCATAAACTGAGTACTTTAATTTAACCACTAGATGACGGTATTTGATAGTCAAAGGAATTTTTTTGTTCACAAATATGTTACTTTATAGCCAATGCTTTCCTGCCAAGGTCAACATTTTAGTTCACCATACTAGTAAATAAATGACTGACTGTCTGTGTGCTTAAGTGTTTTATAACGAACTAAATGTTACAACATTTGGAAGTTTTAACTAACAAACAATTTTGCCCTGTCTATGCTTATCTATTAGTTTTAAATTTGCTTACTGCTATAAGTAACTTTCTGAGTAAATTTATAACAAAAATATTTTTTGACAAAGGTCAGGCTATTGCTACTCATACAGTTACTAAACAAGATTTTATCTGCTGAGCTAACTAGCTCTTCACAAATAGCATTCCTATTTACTTCTGTCATTTTTGCGTACAAAAGCCAACACTTACCTTAACTAATTAAGTTAAGGTAGTTTTGCTTAATGTGAAATAGTTGACTGATTGAGTGATAAAGGAAGGAAAAGTGTTTTATGATATGGTTTTGGAGGTCTGACTAACTCACTTACTTATTTTTTTAATAGTTTATTTTACCAAAATTGTTTGATCTGAAAAGCCATGGTAGAATTTGAAGATCCCTGTATTAACACTATTGCACTTGTTGATTGGTATTGGTCATATTAGGTTTTTGCTGCATAACCCAATCTGAGCTTGATAGATTTAATACTTGATGTTTAAGTTTGAGATACGCAATGAATCAGTTGTGTGATAAAGCCAGAGTAGTAATCAAAGTCTGTTAATATATTTAAAGTTAAGATAAGCTTAATATCAAAGATCAAACACAACCGAAGTGGCAGAGCATGTCTGCTTTAGTAGTATGGTTAGAGGTAAGGACTGGTTCAGTGAATGTGGGGGCAACCATTTTGAGAACTGTAGTTCAAACTTAATTCAAAGACAAAATCTTTTTTTTTTTCATTTACTTTACTACTTACTCACTCACTCTTTTGATTGGTAATGGTGAAGTTAATCTAATATAGCTTAGGCTAAAAGGCCCAGATGTTAGTGTTTATCAATACACTATGTTGCATTAGCTCTCTTTAGGTGGCTGGTCCTCTGAGGATTTGCCTGGTAAGCCTAATCTTAACTTTATTGTCATAATAACTTGATTTTTAAGTTAAGATACGCTTAATATTAAATATTAAACACAACCGAAGTGGCAGAGCATGTCTGCTTTACGATTATGGCTAGAGGTAAGGACTGGTTCAGTGAATGTATGGGCAACCATTTTGAGAACTTTAGTTCAAACCTAATTCAAAGACAAAATCTTTTCATTTTTACTTATTTAATTACTCACTTACTCACTCGCTCGCTCACTTACTCTTTTAATTGTTAATAGTGTAGTTTATCCAATATAGTTTAAGCTAAAGGGCCTAGAAGTTGGCGTTTGTCAATACAGTATATGTTGTATTAGGCCTTCTAAGTGGGCTGGTCATCTTAGGCTTTGCCTGGGAAGCTTAATCCTAACTTTATTCTTAAAATAACTTGATTTTTCTGTTAAAACAAGCTTAATAGCATGACTTAAACACAACCAAAGTGGCAGAGCATGTCTGCTTTAGGATCATGGCCAAAGCTAAGGAGGTAAGGTCTTGTTCAGTGAATGTATGGGCAACCATTTT
>JAOUQT010326148.1:0-13774 GCA_025769995.1 Xyliphius kryptos
TCCTGAGCGTTTACAGTTCTTGCGGTAGCCGTGCTGGGTCCTCCGTCTCACCAGCTCCGTGGTCGGTCTCTCTCTCCCCGCGATGTGAAATTGCGCAGTTTATAAAGCGGCACACAGTCATTAGGCGAAGCTGCTTCAGGTGCGCTAATCAACCCTGATAAGCGCCGCGGCTCCACCACTTCCCCCAGCGCCACCGCGTCACACTTCCACCACAGCAGTTTTTGGATGCCCTTGCATCCAGACTTGTTCGGGGGGTTGACTTTGTGCCAGCTGCTGCGGAGAGAGGGAGAGAGTCCGCACGATGTGTCTCCCGCCTCCATGCACGCAACTCCGATTCGGTCTGCCCACGAGCTCCTGATGTCATCTCTCCAGTGTAGGGCCACATACCGGTCAACGTAGGCTCTTCCGCCCTCCCGCGCCGAAGGCCACACAAAAGCGGCAGGTCCCCAGCAGTCCGGCGGTATGTGCCTTCCGCACCTCCCCGATTCGCCGTGATGAGCGACGCCACCCGGCGTCTTTCTGCTCCATCCACGACAGCTGGAACCTCCGCTTGCCCCGCCCAGCTCCACTTCGCCTTCAGCGACAGCCAACAGCCTGGGTGGAGAACATACCAGCACAGCTCGCAGGTGACGTCCTCTGCCACGTACGTCCTCATCCATCCGGGTCTCGGCATCAGTGTCGCGGGGTGAAATTCTCTCTACTCTTTTTTCAAAAACAAAACACGTTTGAAGCAGATTCTCTGACGATGTGTAGCACGGCTGGGTGGGCTGGACTTTTCTCGAGCAGCCAATTACTGTCTAGATCCCGCCCACCCGCTAAAACGGGTCCTAAATACAAAAATCGAACGTGTTCACAAAAATGAGAAGCGTAGGCGCAAAAATGAGAAGCGCAGGCGCAAAAATGAGTAGCCCAAGTGCAAAAATGTGCAACGAAGAAAATATTTTACGAATTCTGTTTTTGAGTTCTCAAAACTTTTGGACCCTTTTTGACGCCATAGAAAAGCTACAAGACATGGTAATGAGGCAATAAAGCACGAGAGGGTGGGCATTATTGTAAATAATTAAAATGTTGGTGTCGTTGGGCACAACATGGCTCCCAACACAGGATAGTAAATCAAACAAGATTTGATGAATAAATATGTTAATTAAAAACAACACAATGAAATTTATTCCTTTTTTTAAAGTGAACATTAATTACTGAGTAACGTGATACCGGCTTAGAGCTTATTGGAAATCACCCTGCTGTTGGTATTAATCTGCATTTCCTTTAATGCAACATGATTCCAAATTATGTATTGTATATCATGCATTGGGGCGGCTCATTGGTTTGTGGTTCGAATCCCAATCTGGGTGAAGTTTACATGTTCTCCCCGTGTATGCGTGGGTCTTCTCCGGGTTCTCCAGTTTTCCTCTACAGTCCAAAAACATGGACTCACTGTAGATTGACTGCTCTAAATTGCCCATTCGGTTTGTGTGTGTAAGTGAGCGAGTGTGTGCCCAGCGATACATCGGCACCATGTGTGTATTTGCCCAGCGCCTGAGAGGTTCTCCCGGGATGGCATGGGAAACCCACCAGCGAGGATTAAGCAGAAGATAATGAATGAATGAATATTTTGCATTGAGATGTGCAGTATTGTCAATAATGTCACGGCTGGACAAATGGCTCAGCCAATCGGATTTAAGAAGCTTAACGCTCTATCTTTTGACATACAAATATTCAAACTCTGTGCTGCAGAGCTATTTTTGTTTTTAATGAAACATTTACGATTACATTAAGTAATGTTGTCCAGCTCTACTATGGTAACTACACTTACCCTGGTAAATCTAGGAGAAAGCGTAGGACTAGGCTGAGGATTCCTTCTTACGCTGCCCACATCAGTCAGTCGATGATGTGAGTCATCCCTTCTTCCATACGTGAGGTCAATGCCTCCCAGAACAGCCATGGACCGGTCAATCACCATTGATTTCTCATGGTGAGCCCAGAGTAGTGACGTGGAGGCAAAATGTTCAGACAGTGTAATGTTACCCATATCCAGCAAGTTATTTTTTTTTTTTTTACCAATGGACTGACACCATTTCGGATTCTTAGGAACGTTCTATAAAAACCCAAATGAATTTCAATCTTCAATCCAGATGGCGCGTTGCCAAAAATAGCAGAACACACCGTATGGCAACGGATGTGAGAAACATGTACAGCTGTGTCACCCTCATCTATAGTGTATCCGCCCATGGATGCTGCCGCTGGAAGGTGTTTGTACACCAGCAAGGCCCAAGAATACCTTCACCCAGCTGCTGTGCTGCCCATCTCCTAGGGGTGTGGATCCCTAGCCACTTCCCAGCACCATTCTTCTGCACAATTTCAAGCAGCCTTCCAATAAGATAATATGACGGTGTGTCAATCACTCCCCGGCCTGAGGGCAGCCTGCTGCAGTGATGCGTGCCACACAGCTATGATGCCATCAGAGCTCCTTAGAGTTGAAGGTGACCAAGACAGCATTGCCGCCTTGGGCTCTTGCCAAGACGATCAACAAGGAACACCCTGACCATCATCGGTCGAGATCTTTATGTTTCAGCACCAACTGAACTCTCGTTGCATTGCTATGAATATTTTGGCAAAGCTCAGACTTGGGCCGCAGTAAGCAAACCACCCCGTTTTTCTGACTAAAGGCCAGAAACAACCTGTGATGTTGCTGGCACTATGCATAATATGTTTTGATAGGGGCTTTGCTTGTGAGTGAGATATGAGCAGCTGTGGGAGTTGAATGGGAGGAGGGTAAAGCTAATACAGGCGGACAACTCTTCTAGTACCTCTATCAGCAGAGCAGAGTGGCCAGATTTCAAGAACATCTAACATACTGTATGACTCACCATTAAGTTTCATCAGCGTCTTCTTGGTGTATTCACTGTTTAGTCCCAGAATGACTCCAAATTCTTTGAAAAAGCAAGATACAAACCTTCACTCCCTGCTCCTGGCAAAACAAAAATATTTTTGCCTGTAGGCCTCTCACTGCTCTGCACCTTAAAATGTGGTCTTATCTTGAACATTCAGGGTGGCACGATGGCTTAGTGGTTAGCACGTTTGCCTCTTAGCGGTGGGGGTTCAATTCCCAATCCATGTTCTTCCCGTGTCGGCGTGGGTTTTCTTCGGGTTCTCCGGTTTCCTCCCACAGTCCAAAAACATGGATTCCAGGTAAATCCTCTAATAATTCTAATAATTGCCCTGTATAGTGTGTGGATGTGTGAGTGAGTGTGTGCCCAGCGATGGATTGGCGCCCTGTCCGGGGCGTCTCTGATGGCGCCTGGGACGTTCTCCCCTGGATGGGCATGGGAACCCCACCGCGACCCTAGAAGAGGAATAAGCAGAAGACACTTGATGGATAGATGGATGGATCTTCATGTTTCCATCCACCGTTGGTCTCCTCAAGAAAACCTCCAGACAACGAGAGGCCTAAGCCTTACTTAAGCTAATACGTTCCAAAATCAGTTCGCTGCAAGACTCAACGTGGATAATCAAGCAGTTCCAGACATTTATAAGTTGGATATAAGTTTTCTCCAGAAATGGAGACATTCGCACATTGTCAGAAATGTTCATAACAAATATCCCCAGGTGGAATCTGATTTAATTCTGGGGAACAAGTATGCATGCTATTGTGTGTAAGCTCGAGCCTCGCATGTTCTTCTATTACATCGAGGGGTGTGAAATAAGTGCTCACAGCGTCGTGGAACCTAGAAATAAGAGGAATGATTGATGCTGAGTCTAATCTGTACCACCAGGCTGTGATGAAGATTTCCTCCTTTGCACCTTCTAGGGCATCGGCTATGGTATCAAAGTACCCAGCTGCGCTCACAAACCTTCAAAAGAAGCATGGGAAGGTTCATTTAAAAGTAGTACCAGGGTGTCGCCTAGAATTCTAATAGAGCGAATGCTCACAAAAGAATTGTGGGGACCAAACAGTACACCAGTTAAGATTAAAGTCCTTGAGATGTGACTTTTAGAAGAAGAATGCAAGACTTGGCCATTGTTTTCTTTCTTAATAACCTGGATTATGACACATTACAATTCCTACTATGTGAAATTATTTATTACTTATAGCTATAAATCTACCTGTAATTCTAGGTCTTGATCTCATGTGTTATGTGATGTATTAAAACATACAATTTATATCATTATTAGGTTCTTTACCATTGTATTGTTGTGTTTTCTCTGACAGGAACAAAAGATCCAAAGAAGTCCTGACTGAACGTTCATCGACGGACTGCCCCCACCAACAAGCTTGATTATACATAGGGCACTTAATCGTAAGTGATCTGTGAACGGAACCAGAAATGTAAGAACATGCTGTAAGTAGAAAAATGATTTATAACAAGTAGGTTGGCCTGCAAAGCTTTTCCACTGTGACACCATGCCTGACTCCAGTCTCTTGGGTCTCAATCCTAATGTAAAAGCCCTTATCATATTGAATCACTGTCCCTCCTTGGCCATCTTTAGGCCTCCTGTAGAGAAGAAAAGAATCTTTCCCCACCAGCCATCTGAAACATGAAACAGCCCCTCGATGAGAACCGCGTATGGGCCAAAGCCGCTTGAGTTGCCATAGCAAAACAGCTATAAGTGAACAGCCACAACAAAAGGCATGCAGCATCCCAAGTGTCCAGCTAGGACCGCAATATGAGACGCAAAATCGAACTGTAACCAATGCCTCTTTATTTGCTTTCATGAGCCGTGCGAATTATACCAGCGTAACACTAGCTGCCTGTAAAGGAGAAATAAAAACAACGTTGCTTCTCACGTAAAGATAGTTCAGAGTAAGAATGTATTATTCTGTCCTACCCATTTCAGGGGCAGTGCAGTTTTAAGTTGCAGTCATGGTGAAGGTAATAAATACTGCGAGTCACATGCTGAAGACTGTTTGACTATGGGTCAATACTTTTTCGTAAGTCGAAGTTTTGAATTTCTAGAAAAACGAGGTTGCTTTTGAAGGGAGTGGGTTGGAATTGAATCAATAAATATGGCAAGAATCATGAGCTATGTGATAACTACGTTGCTAATCTTAAGGTTATTAGAAGTCAAGTAAATGTAGAGAGAGACCGGTAACACGTTACCTAAATCCGGTATTCACAATGCATGATTAACATATTTATAAAGTTTTATGAAGTACTTATAATGCTTTAGAATACTTGTCATAGGCCTTTGTTAATGTCCATAGATGAACATAACCATACACACACACACTGTCTATATAGGGACAATTTAAAGCAGCCAGTTTACCCTGAATCCATGTTTTTGGACTGTGGAAGGAAACTGGAGAACATGGCGAGAAAAAACTTGCATTGCGATTCGAACCTGGATCCCCAGCGTTGAGGGGTGAACATGCTAACTACTAAGCTACCGTGCCGCCCAAGGGCAATTTAAAGAATGGCAATTTGGAACAGTCGATTATACCTTGAAGATAAGTTTATTAATTGCGGTAGGAAACCTAAACGAACACGGGGAGAACATTGAAACTGTTCCCAAAAACTGAGAGGCAAACATTGAAACTGTTCCCAAAAACTGAGAGGCAAACCTGCTCCCCACTAAGCCACTGTGCCACCCAAAAAGAAAATTATTTTTGGTGTACCTAAAATAAAATGATGTGGAAACCACATACAGAAAATATCAAGGCTGTAGGTTTTTGACTTACATGTGATCTTAAATTATCTTTTTGATTTAGTGTTAATTATGGAACCGTGATAGACTGCAGTGAGTAAGGAGTCACGTCATGCAGATGTTACCATCAAAGGGACCTGCAATAATGAGGAGAGTCCCAGCAGGGGAAGTTCTACATCTCTGCTCAATCACGGGAAGACGGTAAGTTTTATGCATTTTTGTCGACTATAAAGCAGTATATTAGACAAGCACATTGTTCTGGGACAGTGACTACAGGTACAGGCCTAAATACACTATATTGCCAAAAGTATTAGCACACCTGCCTTGACTCACATATGGGCTTTAGAGATATCCCATTCCTAAGCCATAGAGTTCAATATGACGTCGGTCCACCCTTTGCAGCCAGAACAGCTTGAACTCTTCTATGAAGGCTGTCCACGGGGTTTAGGGGTGTGTTTATGGAAATTTTTGATGTTGGACGAGAACGTCTGGCTCTAATTCATCCCAGATGTTCTATCGGGTTAAGACCAGGACTCAGTCAGACTTTGTCCTCCATGTCTTTATGGACCTTGCTTTGTGCACCGGTTGGGCTCCAACTGTTCCCACAAAGTTGGGAGCATGGAATCGTCCAAAAAGACCTTTATGCTGAAGCATTCAGAGTTCCCTTCACTGACACTAAGGGGCCGAGCCCAGCTCCTGAAAACCAACCCACACCATAATCGGCCCCTCCACCAAACTTTACACTTGGCACAATGCAGTCAGACAAGTACCGTTCTCCAGCCAACTGCCAAACCCAGACTCGTCCATCAGATTGCCAGATCTCCACAGCTCTAGAGTCCAGTGTGGGTGTGCTTTACACCACTGCATCCGACGCTTTGCATTGCGCTTGGTGATGTATGGCTTGAATGCAGCTGCTCGACCTGGAAACCTATTCCTTGAAGCTGTCTGCGCACTGCTTTTGAGCTAATCTGAAGGCCGCTTGAAGTTTGGAGGTTTGTAGTGATTGACTGCTGAAAGTTGGCGACCTCTTTGCATCCGCAGACCCCGTTCCGACAGTTTACGTGGCCTTTTATACACCAGTGGAAGTGATTGGAACACCTGATTCTGATCATTTGGCTGGGGGAGCAAATACTTTTGGCAATATTACTATTGAGAATAAGTTTTGGATGAAATGTGTTTTGCAGGATTGTAGTTGGATCTACCCTTTAAGATGTGAAGCCTGCCACCTGTCACTTGCACTCAAATCAGTATGTCCTCAAAACACACTTTGCAGTCCAAAAACTTGAATGGAAGAAATCTGTAAACATCTTGCATTATCTTGTTTTTCCATTTAAAAAAAGAGCAAGGCACCAATGCATATTTATTTTAAGGACAGTACTATTAATGCATTTAAAGTTTTGAAAAATCTGTTGGTAATAGAAAGAAAGAAAGCTGACTGCAAAAGTCAAATCCCAGCGTCCCAAGACACACCCACACGGGGAAAATGAGAGAGAGTGTGACATGGTGACAATGCACCAGTTTGGCTCCTGCAATTTTGGGCCAGCTGTTAGCATCATAGCAAACTAGCAATCTAGCAGTAGTGGAAGTGATTAAATTGACTATGTAACTTTTAAAGTGCTCACTAATGTGTTGGAGGACCTGCAATTGAGGTTCAGCAGGGTGGCAATTCAAGTGTCCAGCTAGAGGACTATACTATTGCCACCTGGGGATTTCCCATGGGGCATTTTGCACTGCTGTAGCAGGGAACCTAGAATCGTTTTATACTTTAAAAACGATTCAAATAGTCATGCACTACAACCATTTTGTCCATGAATGAAGGTCAATACCTGTAGTGTGAACCTGAAGATAAAAACTGCTTCCTATTTTAGTAAATGAAGAAACTAAATACAAAGGTTTTCAAAAATTAGCGCTTCATGACATAAACACGAAAAAAAGATGCTCGAGATTTATATTCCCCAGCGGAAAAACTCTCAGTTACAGTAGTTGGTAATGATGGGCACCTCTATCAACACCGGTGGTCATCCGGGTGGTCCAAATGAAAAGTGACAGATGTGTCATCAGAGGATATGGGAGTGTGATATTTTCTGATCCTGTACGGGGTAACAGACATTGGTTTGTTATGATTTGACAAAATATCAAAGATCAAATCGAATGGAAAGCAAAGCGAATGATCGGCTGCCCTTAAAAGGCATGACAGTCGTGGCATGGCGTAGAATGCACGCAACATTTTAGTGGCCCATAAGGATGCTAAACTTAATCTAGACGAGAAAGCTGTGTAGGAGACCTGTCACGTAAATGTGACAAACTAATCGGACATTCTACTGGATTATAAGTGCATTTATAAAGCTTTATGAAGTATTCATAAAGCCTTATAACATTTGTCATAAGCCTTTGTTAATCTACCTGGTTGTACAAAATCATAGTCATAAATTGTTAGAACAATCGGACATAAGGCTTCATAACACAAAGTGACAATACATTATATTATGAACTTATTTTAACTTTTGATTCTTTGGATGTTTAGACATTAGACATTCTGTGAATCCAGTATTCATAATGCATTATAAGCACATTCATAAAGCTTTATAAAGTATTCATCAGGCTTTATAACATTTGTCATAAGCCTTCGTTACTGTACATATATGTTTATAATCATAGTGATAAATTGTTATAACAATTGGACATAAGGCTTCATAACACAAAGTGACATAATATATTATATTATGAACTTATTTTAACTTTTGATTCTTTGGCTGTTTAGGAATTCCGGTAACACTGTCAATGAATCCAGTATTCATAATGCATTATAAGCAAATTCCTAGAGCGTTATAAAGTATTCATAACACTTTATACCATTTGTCATTAACCTTCGTTACTGTACATAGATGTTCCAAATCATAGTCATAACCTGTTATAACAATCTGTCACAAAGTGACATAATGCATTAAAATATGAACTTATATAATTCTTTGGATTTTTGTAAGTTGATGTTCAGTTCAAATATATATGATTTATAATGCATTAAGCCACTTTGCGCTATAATGCCTTATGACACTTTATGAGTCTGGTTATGTACATCTGTGGACATTAAAGGCTTATGACAAGTATTATAAAGCATTATGAATACTTTATAAATGTGTTAATAATGCATTATAAATACCGGATTCAAGAAAAGTGTTACATACATTCTTACTTAAAACAATATACATTATTTAAAGTCTGTAATGAGCATTTATAAGCTCTTATAAGTCATTATGTACTACTTTGTATGCGGTCACTTTCAAAGAGGTAATGACAACAATTATGCCTGTAAAAAGAGCTTATAAGCTTTTCTAAACAGTTATAAGCACTTATAAGATTATTTTCAGGGAAAACACTTATTAGTTACAAATGTTATAAGGCTTTATGTCACTGGTCACTAATAAGTGATTTCTTCTCAGCGCTGGTTTCTTCCCGAAACGCCAAGCGTGTTATATTACAGATGCGTGAGTGAGAGTGTGCCCACTGATGGATTGGCACCCTGGGTGTATCTGCCCAGCCCCTGACACATTCTTCTTCCGGGGAGAATGGGCATGGGGCACCTCGCTCCAATTTGGCTGCTCTACATCGCCCCTATCTAATATTGCCCTTATATAGTGTGTGGGTATGTGTGCAGTAATGGATTGCACCTTATTCTGGTTGCCCAGTGTTCAAAATATTGTCTCCTGAATGGTTATAAGGAACCCCTTGCGACCCGCGTCCCTAATATGGAATTTAGTGGATAATGACATGGGATGAGGTGCTTACATGGGTCTTTGTATTGTTGCAGATGTGAGAAGGGGGTCATCATGAGTTTTATAATTTTGTGCTCCGGTTCACCCATCAAGACACAATCTTCATAATTACTATGGATCGGATGCTTCAGAAACAGCCCCTTATGCCACCGTCACCAAAATAGTTCTCCAGCTTGGTCAGCTAGACACTAAAGTGTGGTCCAGTTCATGGCTGAGATGGCTCAGCAGAACTCCAGGCACATTCAATTAACTAATAATGTTTTCTATCTTTCATTGATGACAACAGCATGGTGGACGTTTCACTCTGAGTGCTCCTCTGTGCTTTATTTACCCAGACAAATTAACAGAATGATATTCATTTATTAACAAGACATTCGAGGGGTCGAACGAAATTGCAACATGCGTTTGCTGAACAAAGACCCTTGTTTAGCATACAATTAGGAACCCCTGTAGAGCACATTAAGTAGATAAAAATTGCACAAACAATTAAGATACGCTGAGTTTTTAGAATCCTAAATGACATGAAAATTGGCTCATTAGGTACAGAGGTTGAATTTGACCTGAAATTCTATTTGGATCGCAAAAGCATCACATATATCCGTTACAGCTTAAAACAAAAAAACAGGTGTTGATATTTATCTGATGAATCAATTTATGAATCAATATGCACATTCCAATACATATACTGGACATTATATTGTTAATGTAATTAGAAAGACATTCATTCATTCATTATCTTCCACTTATTCCTTTATGAGGGTCGCCGTGGGGTTCCCCATGCCCATCCAGGGGAGAACGTCTCAGGCGCTGGGCAGATACACCCAGGACAGGGCGCCAATCCATCCTTGGGCACACACTCCCTCACACATCCACACTCACTCACACATCCACACACACACTATACCGGGCAATTTAGAGCATTCAATTTACCTTCGTGTTTTTGGAATGTGGGGGAAACCGGAGAACCGGAGGAAACCCACGCAGACACGGGGAGGACATGAAAACTCGACCCAGATTGGGATTCGAACCGGGAATCCCCAGCACTGAGAGGCGAATGTGCTACAAAAAGAAATTTAGGTAACACCACATAAATATGATGCATGGAAAACTTTATAATGTATTTGTAATGCTTTATAATACTCATAAGCACTTCGTTAATGTCCATAGATGTACATACCCACACTCATAAATTGTTGTAATATCATGCCATTAGGCTTTTTAAGTCAAAGTGACATAATGCATTATAAATGAGCTATTGTAACTGTTCATTAACTTATTATAGAAACCAGTGACATAAAGCCTTATAGCATTTGTCTTTAACAAGCTCTTTTCCTAAATCTGGTATTCATAATGCATTATTAACACATTTATAAAGCTTTATAAAGTATTCGTAACGCTTTATAATACTTGTTATGAACCTATGTTAATCTATGAATGTACATAACCACAATCATAGTGTTATAAGAACATGCCATAAGGCTTTATAGCACAAAGGGACATAATAATGCATTATACATTTAGTTATTTAGCAGAAATAAGTTCATGTTATGTCATAATATAATGCATTATGACACTTTGTTATAAAGCCTTATGTCAAACTGTTATAGCAATTTAGGAATAAATTATGAACATCCATGTGCATTAACAAAGGCTTAAGACAAATGTTATAAAGCGTTATGGATACTTTATAAAGCTTTATGAATGTAATTATAATTCATTATGAATACAGGATTTATAGAAAGTTTAACCAAATGTTTTTGTAAGTGCTCATAACTGTTTATAAATGCTGTTTATAAAGTAAAGTGTTGTCATTGATTAACTATTTGAAAGAGACTGCAAACATTAATACATAATGACTTATAAAAGCTTATAAATGTTCTTTGCAGACTTCAAGTAAAGTGGAATCATCTTCTTTTAAATAAGAATGTCTGAAGAATTAAAAGTTGAAATAAGTTCATATTATAATGCCTTATGTCACTTTGTGTAATAAAGCCTTATGTCTAATTTTTATTACACTTTTTGACTATGATTATGAACATCTATGTACAATTACAAAGGCTTATGATAAATATTATAAAGCATGATGAATTCTTTATAAAGCTTTAAAAAAAGCACTCATAATGCATTACGAATACCAGATTCATGGAACGTGTTACCAAAATAACTTATGAAGTGCGCATAATTGTTTATAAAAGCTTATAAGCTCTCGTTACAGGCATAAAGTAAAGTGTTTTAAGTAAAAATGTCCAAAATTCCAAAAAATTAAACATCTGCATTATAATGCATTATGTCACTTTGTGTCATAAAGCCTTATGTCAACAATTTATGACTATGATTATAAACATCTATGTACATTAGTAAAGGCTTATGACAAAAAGCGTTGTAAATACTTTATAAAACCTTATGAATTCCCTTTTAATGCATTATGAATACTGGATTCATAGAAAATGTTACTGAAATTTGTTTTATTTCCAATATATTTTTTTTATTAATAATCGTTCATACTGTGCTTTTATATTTGTGTAACAATATCAAAAGCATTAAAATTGCATTTTCACCTCTCATTTATAGATGAATAGCAAATGGGGCGGCATGGTGGCTTAGTGGTTAGCACGTTCGCCTCTCAGCGCTGGGGATTCCCGGTTCGAATCACCATCCGGGTGGAGTTTCCATGTCCTCCCTGTGTCTGCATGGGTTTCCTCTGGGTTCTCCGATTTTCTCCCACATCAAAACATGGATTCAAGGTAAATTGTGTATGTGTGTGTGACTGTGTGAGTGAGTGTGTACCCAGTGATGGATTGGCGCCCTGTCCTGGGTGTATCTGCCCAGCGCCCGAGACGTTCTCCCCTGGATGGGCATGGGGAACCCCACCGCGACCGTTATAGAGGAATAAGTGAAAGATAATGAATGAATGAAACAGCAAATAGGCCACTGCTTCAAGTTACATGTATTACTTTCCAATATATAGTCACTGAATAAATATGAACTGTGCAATAAATGTGTGAAAGTTAGCTTTTTTGTAAAGGATGTGTTATCTTGTTTAACTTGAAAAAAATCAATTAAATGGGAAATTTCACAAGAGGCAATCAAATGTTTGTATAAGACTGCATAGAGCTGCTAATAAACATTATTATGTCCCGGTTGAAATTTCATCTACCAAAGCATGACACGCTAGCATCGCACGGCAATTAAAAATCCTCACTTTGAGTAAGCTTCTTAGAAAAGCGGAGCTCGCTGAAAGTGAAGGTCATCTGTAATATCTAGCACCTCTATAATTAGAGCAAGTGTGCTGGAAAGTACATTTCCTATTGTAATTCATACAAGAGAAATTGCTATTATAACTCTAATATTAGTCTATTAGATCTCTGCAGGTCTAAAACACTCAATATCAGAATAATGACTTTTGGAAGTATGGCGATGTGGAAATTAGAGAGCAAGTCTTTGTCATTACGAATAAAACAATACTAATATACAACAACATTGGTGGATCATGCAAGAGTCCAAATAAAATTATGACCCTACTTAAAGTGAGCTAACACGTCCTTTATATCGACTAGCACATTTTAATGCACAATCCAAGAAGAAGAAATAAGAAGCAAAATAATTAACAATAATCAAAATGCAGCTTTTATTTTTCCAAGTACATCATATATTTTGGTTAAATTTAATGGAAATTCAACTTCAATAAGAACGACTACAATAACGACCTGCTATTACCCTTCTGGGCTGAATGAAAACACTTTTGATAGGTGGAACTGTGGGGGGGGGGTGATCTTGATCAGCACATCTGATGCTGCTCCACCTGATGACGTGTGTCGCTTTATAAGCAGTGACAACATATGCCGCGGGAGAGAGATCTGACATTGGAACTGGTGTTACGGTGAACACAATACATTTATGTTCATGGCATTCTGTAAAGCCCGGAATTCTGGACACTGTAAATGTGTCAAATCGGCAAAAAAGCCAATTCATGGAATGTTCTATCCGGTTCTGCCTCATTATATTTGGTGCCAAAACCTGGGAGTGCATGCGGGGGTGCGCGTCCCGACCCTGGCTTTCGTCTTTCATGGAGAGCAGAGCGGAATGGGCGGAGCATGCGGATCATGCTAATCTAAGCTCTGCCCGATGACGTATAAATAATATAAATAAATATATATGAACAATACTGTAAAGCTAAATGTGATCGTGTGTTATAATACGGGTGGCACGGTGGCTTAGCACCTTCCAGGGCTGGGGATTCCCGGTTCGAATCCTGATCTGGGTGGAGTTTCCATGTTGTCCGCATGGGTTTCCTCCGGGTTCTCCGGTTTCCTCCCACATTCCAAAAACATGGATTCAAGGTAAATTGAATGCTCTAA
>JAOUQT010326159.1:0-13773 GCA_025769995.1 Xyliphius kryptos
TTCGAATCCCAATTTGGGTGGAGTTTCCATGTTCTCCACGTGTCTGCGTGGGTTTCCTCCGGGTTCTCCGGTTTCCTTCCACAGTACAAAAACATGGATTTAAGGTAAATTTAATGCTCTAAAATGCCCCATATAGTGTGTGTTTGCATGTAGGTGAGTGTGTGCCCAGCGATAGATTAGTGCCCTGTCCTTTGTGTCTTTGCCATGCCCTAAGATGTTTTCCCATACATATCCCAATATATATATATATATTTATATTTTGTCATGACTGCGCGTCGGAAGCCAAACGGGAGCTCGCCCGCGTCGAGCCGAGAAGGTTGCCAGGTGAGGGCGTTTAAAGGCGTTTATTTTGACGTGTGGCCAAAACACAAAAACAGGCAAACGGACCCAACACGTAAAAAATCACGCCAAACAAAAAGCAATCCAAGACTGGGACGAACGGAAACCGACAGAATATATACAACAAAAGTCCCTGTCACATGAAAACGGGAACCAGTAAGCACACAGAACAGTAAATTAACAAAACCGACCGACGATGCAAGTTAATTAACTGAAAAAGGGACAGAAAAACAAGGAAGGAGCGCCAAGCTCCTTTTGTTTTACCATGATTCTCTTACTTTATCATCACCAGTTCTTGTATATGAAATGTCAGGTTTATGTTCATAGATTCCATTTACTTGTTTTGAGGCAAATGTGTGACTTGCAAGCAGACTACAAGAAACGTGAAATTAGAGCATCTGCAAAAGTAAATGAACCACAGCTGCACTGGTGAAGTCAATTAGATAAAAGACACACATGTGAGTGCTCAAGCAATCAGTTAGGCAGACCCATCAAGTGAGATGTTGCGAAAAGTTTTGAGGTGCACTGGTTAAAAAAGAGAGAAAACCAACCAAACCACTGTTGTGTCAAGGCACAAAGAAAAGATTATCAATGCCGAAAAACAAACTGATGCACCTTGAAAAATATATGGCATTATAATGAAAGACATTTCTGAAAAGATTGAAGAAGCGTCTTAAGTCATCTGCCAGGAAGGTTAGGCTTGGGCACAAATACTTTTAAACTTGTGGAAAAGGGGCTTAAAGACAATTAACTGGAAAGAAAAACATCAGGAAGCTTTAACCTTACTTTCATTAAAATAAAAAAAATCTGGAAAAGTCAAAATACCAGTAGCTTGTGCAAAGCAACCCAAATATTAAAACTCTGGTAAATTAATTAAAGACAAAAATACCAAAGCGTGGCACAGTGGCTTAGTGGTTAGCATATTCCCCTCTCAGCGTTTCCTGGTTTGAATTCCAATCTGGATGGAGTTTCCATGTTCTCCCTGTGTCTGTGTGGGTTTCCTCCTGGTTCTTTGGTTTTCTACAACATTCCAAAAAACATGGAAATTGAAAAAAAAAAGTAAACTCTAAATTGCCCCATATGGTGTGTGTTTGTGTGTAAGTGAGTGTGTGCCCAGCTATAGATTGGTGCCCTGTCCTGGGTGTAGCTGCCCAGCGCCCGAGGCATTCTTCCCTGGATTGTCATGGGGAACCATACCATGACCCTAGTACAGGACTAAGTGGAAAATAATGAATAAATGCATAAATGAACTACCAAATACTTACCATAATTAACTTCTGGGTCACAAAAAAAAATGAATGGAGACACTTAATTAATTTAATTCTGACACTTAATAATGAATTAATTCCTCAACTATTGAAGTAATACTAACTGACATAGAAGAGGGACTTTGTACTAGGATGCAAGGATCCTGTACATCAAGCAATGTGAGGTTTTGATAAAACTGGCAAAGGCGTAAACATAAAATAATATGTACAGAAAACAGTCATAAAAAAATGCAAAACCTCTCAATTCTATAGTTCATGTATCAGGACAAATTAAAAAATATATAGAGCACCAACAACTAAATTAAGGCCGTGTCAGTGTGTCTTTGCTAGCATAATGACGGGGAAAAGGTACTAATTCTCCTGGCTAATCATGGGTGTGTTTTGGTCGTAATGTTCAATTTGGTCAGAAAGTTCAATAAACTGGCACACACTATGGGTTTGTGCACTGTGGGAACATATGCGCCTGTGTTGACAATTCACTGTAAGATGAAATGAACGTCTGCCTAGGGTGTTTTTAGTCAGTGGCGCACCTGTGTTTTCCGTTGCCAAGATTGCAGCACAGTGTTATGCAAAAGGCACCACTGATCATTTTTATGCTTTTCCTTTATAAATCATTGTTTGTTCAGATCAGCAATTTCAGTAAAATATATCATATAGCAAATAAATACAGTAATATTTTAAAAGTAAAAGTAGGTTTATAGGATTAACAGAAAGTGTGAAATTACTATTTAAACACAATTAGGCACTTGAGCACCTAAACAGAAAAAAAAATGCACCAATTTTATTTTGCAGAAATAAAATCCTCTAAACACTTTCTACAGCTACCAATGAGAGTCTGGACTCTGGATAAATGTATTTTGGAACTTTTAACTTTACAAGACATTTCCAGTTCAGTCTTATTTGATGGTTTCTGAGCCTGCTTTAAATCACACCACAGATTTTCAATAATATTTAGGCCTGGGGACTAAGATGGCCATTCCAGAACAGTACTTGTTCCTCTGAATAAATGTTTTTGTAGATACTAAGCAGATTTTGCACAGTGACATCATCAGCAGCAAGATGATGTTGCAGATCTTTGGAGCTGGTCTGTGGGTTGACCATGACTGTTATCACCATCCTTCGTCTCTGGGATTTTTGTAGCTTTTTGTATCCATGATACCATAATAGTAAATAATCTTTGTTTTTCGGTCATGTGAAAGTTGTTTTGAGGTTCCCATGTTGCCACACTTCAGAGAAGATGCAAAGAGTAGAAAAACGTGCACTTGGCCACCTTAACCCTATCACCTGTGTATGTAGGTTAAGAGTCAATGAGCTAAAAAACAAATTTTGTGTTTCAATAATTAGGGCTATGGTACTGAAATCAATAAAACGGCAGGGTTCGCAAATTTAATTTGAACTGTTAAATTTGGTTAATTTGGATTAAATAACTGCACACTTTCTGAAAATCCTATAAACTTAATTTAACATCTAAATGCTGTGTTCATCTGCTAGATTATATATTTAACTGAAATCACTGATCTGAACAACCAATGATTTATAAATGAAAATCATGAAAATTATCACAAACTTTTGCATACCACTGTACATCAGAAATTTACCTGAAAAACACCTCATTTTAAGACCACCATGAAAAAATAGACTGTTGGTATGTGTAAGATACGATGAGCATTGCAACACGCCTGCTGCTGGGTGTAAGAAAGGGCCTCTAGGCTTTAAAAGATTTTAAACAACTGTTATGACTTATTAAACAAAATGAATCCAGAATTAAAGAGGCTGGTGTAAATAACAGTCATCAACAGCTTATGGAACAACATTCAGTAGCAATAACATAAAGTAATCATTTTAGGAATGACTTTGTCCACTTTTTGGCCCACTTTTTTCACAACAGTAATTACTTGTCTCTGGTTCCCATTAATGGATTACACCCAGTGCTGTTTATTGCCAAACAGCTGGAAGACCTTTAATAAAACACTGCATATGGATCCACACTCATAGCCACAGCCACTACATGCCTGGCTGTGTGTGAGAGGGAATCTGAAAACAAATATTTTATTTTGTGTTGATTGATGCAGCCATTCATGCTAAAAGCATGCTGAGAAGCCTCAGGGAAGCACCAAAGGCAAACCATCACTGTTCAATGTAAATCAATGTAAGAGAGCACATTAGTGAGCTAAATATTTCACATACGCATACAGTGTCACCTCTATTTTCAGCAGTATTTGAGACATCATGCTGTCTTTCATCTATCATTTTACAAAATCAATATGGGGTCTAGCTGGAATGTTAACAGACAGGGAATCTTTTCTTCAAAAAAAAAAAAATAGAAATTTAAGTGTTTACAAGATTTTTTGTGCATCTGTTTATAGAAGACAAGTAACCCCTTCAAATGGCATTCAGGCATGCCATCAAGGCTATCTTTTAATTAAACCTTGTTAGAGGGTGTGGTAATCATATGTGGGTGTTTTGACCCTGGTGATCTTGTCTGATGTCATTCACCATTTATTTATATCGCAAATGTGATTACTTGGTCAATAGACCCTGTCATAGTCAATAGCTATTGATTTAATTCAGTTTTTAAACAGGAAGTTAAACTTAATAATGATACTCTTACACTGCAGTCCCTAAGGCACCCAGTAAATGTAATACCAATGAGTCAAAAAAGGAAATCAAATGCTTTATTTAAATAAAGGAGTAGTAATAATCAAATTAACATAGGTAACCCTATGTATGTTTCACCTTGGGCCCTTAACTTCAGTAAATTGTTAATGCTAGAGCTAAATGCCACTTAGCAGACAATTAGCAGAATGAATTTTGACAGATATTTCAAAATCTTCTCAGAAAGCTTCCCAGAAAAATACAGGCTTCTGAATCGACTGGATTTATTCTTCTTCATTTCATTTCTAAAAATCCTATTAGTCTAATTTAGGTTGTCAAAAGCAACCTAGCTATCAAGGGTTTACGTATAAGTAGACACTTGGTGCCAGTCCCAGGGTGGTTAAATGGATGGATGGACATTTTATTCATCCCAAAGGAAATTCTTGGCCTCCAATAGCTTACAAGCAAAGAGAGGAATATATGTAGTAAGCAAATATACAGCATGCATACAGGTTTGGTGTTAGGGACATAAGCATGGAAAAAAATAGTGAGGGACTTTGCAAAAAAAATAATAAAAATGGAAGGAGAACACCGGGTGATGCACACATATGGATTATATTCTGTGAAGGAGACAAAACCTGAAAGAGATCGAAGACTGTAAGGTGGTGGCAGTGACTGTAAGGTAGAAGTCCGCAGTTAGACAGCAGGAAACAGGCAGGTAGTTCAAACAAAAAGGGCTCTACTGTGTCAAACAATAAAAGAAACAAACAAACAGAAAAAAAAGAAAATACTGGACTTTTCTAACTGACACACACAAGTACTCTGTGTTAGCATAGACATTCTCTATCCCTTCCAGCCCGCTACCAACCTCCTTTTACTAAAACTCATGAGGATAGATAATTATAGACATTTATCAAAGACAGATGTTAATGTTTACCTGATCTGTGTCCTAACCCTGCCTTCCATCCACCAACTCCGCCCATCGAGCCCCCGTGCCAGAAATTTTTTTCAGGATCTAATGAGTGCAAAAAAGTGAACGCGAGAGAATATTGAATTATGTTGAAATAGCGAACTAGATTTAAAGAAAATTAAGCAAGGAAGAAGTTGATGAAATAGCAGTAAGAATTTTAAGTAATTTGGACCATTCAAAATCAAGAATTTATAAAATTATTTGAGGGCAATATTTCCTTTATAGCATGCTTGCCTTTCAGTTTGAAGAAATTCTCCTAATCTGGGTTGAGTTTCCTTGTTCTCCCTGTGTCCACGTAGGTTTCCTCTGGTTTCCTCTCACAGTCCAAAAACATCAATTTAAGGTAAATTGTCTGCTATTTCGCCACTATAGTCAGTTTAGGTGTGTGTGTGTGTGTGTGTGTCAAGTGAAAGATTGGTGCTCTGTCCTCTGCGTATTTGCTCAGCGCCCGAAATGTTCACCCCTGGATGTGCATGGGAAACACTCAAAATTTCAGTGAATTTTAGTCTTTCCTTTGCTTGATGGAAAATTTTAAGTCATCATTAAAAAAGAGTGGGGCAGGATCCATGGGGAATCATGAGCTTGTTAAAGCTAGGAAATCTTACACTTCTATACAAAAAAGACTTGAGGATTTAAGTAACCAGTGTCTTGCAAGAACGAATGATAGGAAGTTTTATTCAGTTTAACAAACCTTCAAACTGTCCAACTTGATGAATCTAAACTAAGACTATACTGGCAAATGTATTGGAACATATCTTACAATATCTAAATTGTAAAAATATTTGGAGAACGCTATTTTTGTTCCCCTAATCCAGCATGACTGTGTTCTAATGTACACTTTATTGTATTATAAGCAAAGTGCAAAAATACAAAAATCTCAAACCCCATTCAAACACTTTTGAGATGACCTAAAACCGATACTGTTAACCAATCCCTCTCATTCAATATAAGTGTCTGACAAATGCTCCTCTAGATGAATAGACTGAAAATGTTGCAGAATGCCTTTGTAGATGATTGGAAGCTGTTATAGCTGCAAAAGGATGACCAACTTACAGGGCCGTTACAACAGGTTAAGCAAACCTATCTATTTCCAAGGGCCCCGAGTTGGCATGGGGCCCCCATACAATGACAAACTGTGTAAGCGCACTTTTAAATTCTGTGATGGTCGATGCAACAAAGAACAACGACATTGTTATCGGAGTCCCCCTCAAGTAGGTGCCCTAACTACACAACTTAAATTTACTACACAGCATGCAATAATTAGATTTAGTTATTTAGCAGATTCTTTTATCCAAAGCAACTCACAAATGAGATAAGTCAGTAGTTTAGGGAAAAAATAGCTAGTACCATCAACCCTGCGCATTACTCAATCTGGCTTTTTTTATTTTATTTATTTATTAATATTTTTTTGTTTTACCAGTTTTTATAGGTTGTTTGTGAAGAATGTGTCTTTTTGTAATAGAATGTTACTGTATTTTTTCAATTTTAATATTCATTTTGTAAAATAAAGTAAGCAATATTTAGTTTAGGGTGGCATGGTGACTTTGTGGTTAGTACGTTCGCTTCTCACCCATGACGCTTATCCAATTTTTAAAGTTTAAAGTTTAGAGTTTAAATTTAGAGTTTCATTCCATATAGAGTTTCATTCCATATATTTAGACCCTCATTTCATATATACACAAATATATTTATAATGTGGATATTAAAACCAGATTGGCAATGAACTCTTAACTTAACGGACCGGTGCTTCGCTCAATTTAAGTCATTTTGCATTAAAGTGTCTGCAAGATGACTAAATGTAATGAAAATATAATGTTTAAACATAAAATAATTAATTTATTAGATGAATGAAAAGCAATGACATGGCAAGTTCTACTTGGCACAATGCCGTTGCTAACCAGAAATTTGCTGAAGTCAAGTAGTGCCTCTCTGAATCATTACCAGCCTCATTACTAACTAATTGCAATTTATATTAAGCAGAGATTGACATCCTTTATTAGATCTGCCTCGTGTGACTAAAATTAGCCTTTAAACCAAGCATACAGCATTTGCCTGCTAGCACTTGTAACTTTAAGCAAGCTTTCAGGTTTTTGGAGCGCATTTACAAAAATACTTTTATTTGGTTTATATTAATTTGTGGGAGTTTTTAAATAAAGCTTTAATAAAGATTTAATGGTATTTAAAAAAATACCTGCCAAATAAGTTACCACACCACAACAAAAATGAGGGTTAGGAGCTACAATAATGGCCATATACTGACACTCTTACTATTTTTAGATAGACAAGGCAGTTAGATGCTCCTGCCTTTGGGGAAGGGCTTTTTAAGGACACTTTTGATTCCACAATGAGAATAAGACAAACGTTAGTAAAACATTAAGGGACTGAGGAAAACTACACTGAAATGGGTTATAAGAGAGAAGCCATAACCATCAATAAACACTTAAATTGCCACAGTAGGTTTAAAAATGATAAAAATGATATCTTTACTCAGAACACAGAACAAAAAAATTGAAATCAAAAATAGAAAATGTTTTTAAAAACAACAACACCCAATAACAAACTAGCCCTCTAAATGTATTTTTATTGCATCTCAAAGAGCATAATTATTATACCTAATTATGAAGCAAGCAAAGAGAAATACTGTCACTATTAAGTCCATTTGTTGTCACCCACTGGAAGGTAGACTCTGTGGAGAGCAACTTATTAGACTGCACCTGGATTTGTAGTTAGTAGTGGACTGTAAGTAAGTAATAGCGCATAAGAAATCATCTCAGCCTGTGTTGCAGCAGTGACAGAAACAGATATAGCCTACATTTTATGCTTCATTTCTTAAAACATTTGTTTTTGCAGAGAATGTGCTGGACATGGAGCTTGTCTGGAAGTTCCATCAAAGTCATCCAGACTGGCCCGTCCCCGACCCAGAGAACGGCCCCTTTGCCAAGACAAACTATCTGGTCCCTGTCCTGCTATTCCACATGTCCTTTTTCCAGGATGGGTTAATGTCACAGATTGCATACCTTCTCTTATCAGGTAAAGCTGCCCAAAGCTTTCTCCGCCATCTTTCTCCTCTATATGTTCTCACTGTTTTGTCTTTCAGGATATTTGGATCTATGTAAAGTGTACACTCTAACAGTTGTTACCTTGCATCTCTGCGATTCAGGTTTTTGTATCTTGTTCCAAAACTCTGACGTAAAAACTGCCAAACTATTGACCTGGTTCCCACACAGCGGAAGGTTTCCCTGCTTACTCTTTCACCTTTTCCTCTGCAGCTATGACAATTACGATCTGGAACTTTCTAACACCTTGGTTAATTGCTAACTTTGTTTGTAAGAACTCGTAAAAAAATTATACTTTAAGCTGCAACCTGCCTTCCGAGTTTCTCAATGGATGGACTCAATGGATTTATATAGTTTAAATATTTTTTCAGTTGTTAAATATGGACATCTAATCTCTACACAATCTGTACATGGCTGCCCTACACTGTTGATGTTAAATGGCCACTTAAAAAGGATAAATCCCCCACTGAGCCTTCTTTCCACACATGGTTTTTTCCTCACAAAATATAACAGGGAGTTTTTTGTTGCCACTGTCACTTCGTCTTGTTCTTTGGGGGTTTGGGCTTATAAGACTGTAAAGCTGCTTTGTGACAATGCACTGCTGTAAAAAGTTTTATATAAATAAATTATTTGAAATTCGTTGAATGTGTGCAGGCCACCCCCATTTGGAAAGCCCAGGGTAAGGAAATACAGTCTTATTCCATCTTTCAGGAGACATTTACGAGTTTTATTATTATGGCATTGCCAAACTTAACCCTTCCACAACTCTTCCACATTTCCCTCGTAAAGCAGTCAAGCGACCTTAGAAAAATAATTACATAAACATTGTGACCCATTAAATAAGTGCTCAGACACCTGATCCACAGCGCTGGTGATTAAAGAATGGACCATGTGATCTAGCACACACACGGGCCCATTACAAATAATAACAGTAATAATAAATTTTGAATTGCTGTGTTTAACACTGTTTTACTTTTTAAATGTAATCAAAGCAGTCATTTTACTACTGTATAGAAAGTTTCTTTAAAATGTTTTGCTTTGGATTATAAAGACCTTTAAGAAAGTATTCAGTGAACATTTTAGTAGCAGAGGTTTGAGAGTGGTGGCTGCTGACAAGGCTAATGAGAACCCTGTTTGATGGTTGGCATTGGCATGGGATGTCATCACATAGGATAGACACTTCTGTACTACACCATCTCATACTGTATCCTTCTCTCTGGGCTAAGATCCAGTGTGTGACCACCACCCTGCATCACATATCCATCAATCTGCTTTTTGCTCAATAATATTAGAGCCTGACTTTGATCTCTCACCTACCTGGGTTTCAGGCACACTTTGATGTGTTCCCTCCTTGTTAACGACACTGGCAATAGTGGATGACAGCACCCCTTCCGGGCGATAGAAACTCAGAGAAAGAGAGACCAAGAAAAAGAGAGAAAGGTAGAAAGAGAGTGCTACACAGCGAGGAGGTGGACGCAGATGAGAACTGCTCTCTGGAGTGATATAAACAGGACATTGGGGCAGATTGATAGGTGCTTCTCTTATGTCTTGTCGAATTATACCTCCACCTCCAATTGAACCCCAGCTTCTGTCCACCTGAGGCATATCTCTGATCGCTGCAGCATTTTCATGGGCTTTTTGTAGCACCCTCATTTATTTCATCTTCTATAGGAGATGTTTTAAGTGCTCCTCAGGGGCAAAGTAGAGCTGGAGTCTGTAAAAGTCTGTCTTCTTTCTCTCCGTTCTCTCAATCTCACCTCAATGCCCTCTGCATTAACTTTCTTAGGGTGAAGATTTTCCGTTTATTGAGTTACCCTCCATTCGATTTTCTGAATAAATGCAGCAATGCAAGAGAAGATGTAAATGGACCCATATGTTTCTGTAGCACTTACATCGTTGCAAATTCCCCTGACCTCTTGCTAAAATGGAAGGAGAAAAAAAGCATGTTCCTTGCAAACTGAGTTATTTACAGAAGTAGGGCTTTAATAGTAATGTACTAAAGGAAACTTTTATTAATGTTTACTAGTCCTACTTAGCTGATTCCTTAACTGCATCATTTACATTTTCTTTGTTTTTTTTTATGTTCAATGATTATTTATGTGATTATTTTTGCTAGCATACTGTTTCCATATATTCCTCTGAGTGTATAAAAACCCTTCTCCAGAAAAGTACAAAAAAAATGCAGTAACAACTGCTTTGTAATTTAAAGCTTTATTTAACAGACAAAAGCAAAATAAAAGGTTTTTTTGTTATAATAATGATGAATTTAACATTACTTTACACACATTATACACTGTTTAAAAAAATAATAAAGGGAAGACTAAAATGACACATCCTAGATCTCGAAGAATGAATTATTTCAGTTGAAAATCTTTATCCAGTAGATAGTGGAATGCTTTGAGCACAAAATAACATAAAATTGATCAAAATCAAAGTGGAAAATCAAATAACAGGCTGATCCAACTTCAGTGTAAATTCCTCAAGACAAGATAAATAATGCTGGGTAGTGTGTATGTGGCCTCCTCATGCCTGTATAACCTCTCTACAATGCCAAAAGTGACAAAAACATCAGCCAGAAAGGATGAGAACAGAGAAAAGGTCTGTGGTCACCACCAGCAAAAGCACTCCTTGTAGGGGTTGTCTCTCATTTCTACTTGTTGTCTGTTCCATTTGCACAACAGCAAGTAATACTGATTCAAAATCAGTGTTGCTTACTAAATGCACCGGTTGATTTCACAGAAGTGTGGTTGACTTGGAGTAACATTGTGTTGTTTAAGTGTTCCCTTTATTTCTTGAGCAGTCTATCTGAACATATTTAGGAATTAATATCTGCAAGACACTCACAAATTAAATGCTATAGATGCGGAGTAAAACTCAAGCAGTCATAAAGTAAACACTGTTCACATACAGAGGAATTTTTCATCTATGCAGTAAAACACATATACACACACTGAGTAGAGAATAAAATGCCGTGAGCAGTGGGCAGCCTAGTATATGGCCCCAAGGGAGCAACTGGTGTTAGGTGTCTTGAATTAATCTGAAAATTTAGGTCGCAAAGCTGGTACCTTAACCATAATCATACGACTGCCTTTACTTTTAAGATGTTTAAGTGTTAAAATATAAGTATAGATAGTAAGTATAAATGAAGCAGCTTCCCAAGATTACGTCATTGGCAATGACTTAGCACAGTGTTGCAGCAGAACAATGCAAAGGTTTTTTACCACCTGCTGTGTATAAATGATCCAAAATACATAACTTCATAATTAACACAAAAACTAAACATCATACAGGGGTTGGACAGTGAAACTGAAACACGTGGTTTTAGACAACAATAATTTATTAGTATGGTATAGGGCCTCCTTTTGCAGCAAAAACAGCGTCAATTTGTCTTGGGAATGACAAGTACAAGTCCTGTACAGTGGTCAAAGTGATTTTAAGCCATTCTTCTTGCAGGATAGTGGCCAGGTCACTACGTGATGCTGATGGAGGAAAACGTTTCCTGATTTTCTCCTCCAAACCCCCCCCCAAAGTGACTAAATAATATTTAGATCTGGTGAGTGTGAAGGCCATGGGAGATGGCCTTCAACTTTACTTTCATGTTCATCAAACCAATCTTTTGGAGCAATACTGTGCTCTTACCCTGCTAACTGAACCTTCACACTCTGCTCTTACTGGTGCAATGTGCAATTAATGAAGATTGGGCAATAGGCTGCTCCAATTTAGCCATTAAACCTCCCACACTAAAATGACAGGTGTTTCAGTTTTTATTGTCCAATTCCTGTATATGCACATGCAATGCCTATTCTGGTACCCTAATTTATACTAGTGGTATAAGTTATAGAAGAGTGTGCACAGGTGAATCTCAGAATTTAAAGAATCTGCTCTAAAGTGATGAATGGTCTCAGATACCTTGCTGTTTTCTCCAAATTCATTACTTTAAAAATCATAGAATGTGTTAGAAAAAAACTGAAAGTTTGAAGTATTAAAAAAGGTCTTCCAACAACAGTGGCACACAAATATTAGGAAATAATTTATTTCATGGCTATCTTATGTCAAATAAAGAGACTTTTGGTAGTATAATTAATAAATATGATACGTAATAAATAGTAAACAGACTGTTCTGTTCATGCTATTTGTGAAGGATACTGTAACTGCATATACAGTTTCTAAATATAGACTTGATGCCAAATTGTTTACGTTCTTTTAAGTATTAAGTACATAATGCAATTGATTGCTTGCTTATTGGTAATGATTGAAACCTAAGTACAAATCTATTTAACTGTCGTTTTTATATCTGGCTCATGACACTTAGTGGATTGGCACCTACTATAGAGTACACTCTCTGAGGAAAAAAAAACTCTTTATTCCCCGCATTTTCCCAGCAGCTTGCAGATTGGTCATAACAGGTGTGATGTTGTTGGAAAATGATTCATGGTGCATGCTGCACACCAGAAAGTGAAATTGAATTTTGTTGAGCGCTGTGGCTAAGAGTTAACAGAGTGGACAAAACAAGAGGCTGCCAGCCAGTTTCTCTCTGTACAATATGTCCATGTTGAAAAGACATGCCATGCTGGTGGCCAAAAAGTATTGCAAGAAAACATTTTGCTTGCCAGAGTTTGCTCCCTGGGAGGCTCCAAGCTACATGGATTAGAAGAGATGATAATATCCACCCTATTCGTAAGCTTTCAGGACTAATTACATTTATGGCGCATGGGTCACAAATAAGGCATTTTTCCCCCATAATAGCATTGTTTTGTCAAGGGACTTCTGAGTATTAATAAAAAGGCCCATTTTATTAAATCATGTGGCCTTGACTGTGCTTAATGAGCTGTGTTGTCAATGAAGATTTGGAAACTGTCAAGGAGAAAGTTACAAAGAACTATAATAACCCTTAATGAGTCATTTATAAATTTGTACTTATATGGTCCAATTAGATATGAAGTGAGCTGTTTTGGTGGGTTTTTTTTTGGGGGGGGGGAACTATACTTGGCTATGGAAGGGTTCCTCATGCCCTCCGATACACTTGGTACATGGTACCAATCTATTGCTGGGTACACAATATATAGGGGCTATTTAGACAATGGCAATTTAGAGCAGCCAATTTTCCTTAAATCCATGATTTTCGACAGTGGAAGAAAACCAAGCAGAAAACCCATAGAGACAAAGGAAGAACATGAACGATCTGAATTTAAACCTGGATTCCCAGCACTGAGAAGTGGGTATGCTAACCACTTAAACATTGTGGCACCCTTAAAAATCATATATGTTTTTAAAGGATTGTTTTTTCATTTTTATGTATTTACCTTACTATAGCCCAGGTATTTATCCAGGACCATCAGTATTTTATTGTAGCTAAATTATTTGTAAATGTGTTAATCTGTAAATGTGTATCATGTTATGAAAAGGTTTACTGCAGTCATTAAATGTGTTTAACATTTGTAAATGTTAAATGACATTTGTGCGATTTGTAATTTGTAACCTTTACATAAACCTATGAGAACTTGTCATTTCCTGCTTAAACTTGATCTGTGAATGTGTAATCTAA